>CAUYTI010080885.1:0-18921 GCA_963575145.1 Galago senegalensis
ATTCGTGGATCGATGGGCACTTGGGCTTCTTCCATGACCTGGCAATTATGAATTGGGCTGCAATAAACATTCTGATACAAATGTCTTTGTTGTAATGCGATTTTTGGTCGTCTGGGAATATACCTAATAAAGGAATTGCACAGTCACACGGCAGGTCTATTTTTAGTTCTCTAAGTGTTCTCCAGATGTCTTTCTAAAAGGAACGTATTAGTTTACATTCCCACCAGCAGTTTAGGAGTGTTCCCTTTTCTCCGCATCCACGCCAGCATCTCTGGTTTTGGGATTTTGTGATATAGGCTAATAATCTCACTGGAGTTAGATGATATCTCAAAGTAGTTTTGATTTGTATTTCTCTGATGATTAGGGATGGTGAGCATTTTTTCATATATCTGTAGGCCGTGTGCCGATCTTCTTTAGAGAAATTTCTCTTCAAATCCCTTGCCCACCCTGAGATGGGATCACTCGTTTTCTTCTCACTAATACGTTCAAGTTCTCTATGGATTCTGGTTATTAAACCTTTGTCGGAGACATAACCTGCAAAAATCTTCTCCCATTCTGATGGCTGTCTGCTTGCCTTACTTACTGTGTTCTTGGCTGTGCAGAAGCTCTTTAGTTTGATCAGGTCCCAAGAGTTTACAGTTTTTTACTTTGAGGGGCAAGTGGGGTGGAAAAGGGGGCTGAAGTTGTTCTGACAATCTCTGGGTCCTTCCTTACCTGCTGCAGGTGGGAGCTGCTCCTCCATCATGCTGCTGTAGTAGAAGGTACAGCTGAGTGCCTGTCAGTCTTGGTGCCTAAAGCTCCCACCAGGCCTGCCCTAAAAAAAAAAATGGGTCAGCTGGGTCCAATTGAAGCTCTGCACAGGCAGTCAGGCAAACACAGACTGGGTGGCTTCAGCCCAAATAATCTTGTCAGTTTTTTAGGATATACAACTTATAATTTTTTAGGAAGCAGTTGTCCCAGAAGTCTGCCAACACTCTTGGTGAGTGTGAGCATGTCTTCACAGCATGTCAGTTTGAAACAAACTTTGGCGAAGTCTTCTAATTGGATGGAATATATGGCCTCTAGGGTTTTTGTGTTGTTCCTCCTTAATACCACTGCTAAATTCTTGCCTTTGAGCTCTTTTGCAGCATATCACACAGACAGGGTTCTTTTATTTTCAATTCGTTGTTGCTGAGGTATAAAACTATAATTAATTTTTATATATTGATTTTGTGTCCAGCAACTTTGCTAAATTCATGTATTCTGACAGTTTGTATGTGGATTCTTTTGGATTTTCTACTTACTTAACCATGCCATCTGTGAGTAATGAAAATTTTATCTCTTATCTCTTCCTTACCATTTTTATGCCTTTTATTTCTCTACCCTTTTGCACTGGCTAAGACCGTCAGTAAAATATTGGGAGTTGGAGGTGGGGCTAAAGGCATCTTTGTCTAATTCCCAGTAACTTTCTATAATTCACCATTAATTGTGTTTATGGAAAGCTTTTTGTAGATACTCTTCATGCAATTAATGTTACTCCCTTTCGTTTTTAGTGGACCAAGAATTTTTATTGGGAATGGGTGTTGGATTTAATGAAATGCTACTTTTTATCTGTTAAGATAAATCATATATATATATTTTTTGGGGACAGAGTCTCACTTTGTTGCTCTCGGTAGAGTGCATTAGTGTCACAGCTCACAGCAACTTTCAGCTCTTGGGCTTAGGTGATTCTCTTGCTTCAGCCTCCTGAGTAGCTGGGACTATAGGTACCCACCACAACACCTGGCTATTTTTTATTGCAGTTTGGCTGGGGCAGGGTTTGAACCCACCACCCTCAGTATATGGGGCCTACTATATAGTGTCCTACTCAACTGAACCACAGGCTCCTCCCTAGATCGTATGATTTTTCTTACTTTTTTGCTTATGTGATAATTTTATACATTTCATCTTTATTTTGGATATACAAAAATCTTGAATATGATCCTTATGACTTCATAATAATTATTTTATTTTTTGAAGTGACAGAGTGATAGTTTATTGAGGAGAGATAGGAAATAAAGGCCAGATAGCAAAGCTTCCAATACAATGGAAGGAGTCCCAAATGGGTTGCCCCATAGTAATTATTTAATGATCAGAACATGTGGCTTTAAAAATCTGTTCTTCACAAAACTTAGATTATCTCATTTATTCAGCATCTTTGGGGTTTGAAGTATTTTATATAAGTAAGTTTGTATAAAATATAAGGTTTTTTGCATATATTTGTTTTGTTCGAGATAAGGTCTTGCTTTGTCACCCAGGCTAGAGTGCAATACTGTCATCATAGCTCACTGTAGCCTCACACTCCTCAGTTCAAGTGATCCTCCTCCTTCAGCCTCCCAAGTAGCTGGCACTACCATGTTGGGCTGATTTTTCTAGTTTTTGTAGAGACAGGGTCTCACTCTTGCTCAGGCTGGCCTTGAACTCTTTTTTTTTTTTGAGACAGAGTTTCACTGTGTTTACCTCAGTAGAGTGTCATGGCATCACAGCTCACAGCAACCTCCAACTCTTGGACTTAAGCTATTCTCATGCCTCAGCCTGCCAAGTACCTGGGACTACAGGTACTATGCCCAGCTATTTTTTGGTTGCAGTTGTTGTTGTTTAGCAGGCCCGGGCTGGGCTCGAACCCTCCAGCCTTGGTGTATGTGGTTGGCGCCCTACTCACTGAGCTATAGGTGCTGAACCTGGTCTTGAACTCTTGACCTCAATTGATCCTCCTACCTTGGCCTCTCAAAGTGGTAGGATTACAGGCATGAGCTATCACATCTGGCTAGGGTTTTGAATACAGTATATACATGTATTCAAAATGTTAACTACTTTGTTGGAACTTTTCTAATATATATTACACATCTATCTTAGTTTTTTCTCTGCTGCTTCTAATAAAATACCTGAAACTGGGTATTTTTATAAGGAAAAGGAATTTATTTTTTATAGTTAGAGAGGCTAAGAAGTCCAAGGTTGAGGGACTGCGTGTAGTGAGGGCCTTTTTGTGGAGACTCCTGAGTTCTGAGGTAGTATAGCGTATTACATGGCCAAGAGGGCTGAGTGTGCTAGCTCAGGTCTCTTTTCCTCTTAAAAAGCTACCAGTCCCATGTTCATGTAACCCGTTAACCTAGGAATAGATTTATGCCCCAGTCTCCTCTTAAAGGCCCCACCTTTCAATATTGCCACATTAGGGGTTCAATTTCAACATGAATTTTGGAGGAGACAAATATTTATATCGTAGCAATGTCTCTGCTTTAACAGAAAATTGGCTTCTTTACTTAGCCTTTTTTTTTTTTAATCATTCAGGGTCATTATGAATATACAAAAATCATTTTACTATAGTGGTATCTTAAGGTACATGTGAAATATGTCATTTTATTTTGTTCCTGAAATAATAATGCTGTTCTAATACTAATAGTAACATTTTGTAAGCTATCACTACCCTATGCTAGGTATTATTCTAAATATGCATATATACAGGGTATCCACAAAGATCACGTGCAATTTTTTTTTTTTTGAGACAGAGCCTCAAGCTGTTGCCCTGGGTAGAGTGCCATGGCATCACAGCTCACAGTAACCTCCAACTCCTGGGCTCAAGTGATTCTCCTGCCTCAGCCCCCCAAGTAGCTGGGATTACAGGTGCCTGCCGTTACAACGCCTGGCTATTTTTTGGTTGCAGCCGTCATTGTTGTTTGGCGGGTCCGGGCTGGATTTGAACCCGCCAGCTCAGGTGTATGTGGCTGGCGCCTTAGCCGGTTGAGCCACAGGTGCTGAGCCGATCACGTGCAATTTAAAACAGCTAACTATGTTAAATTGCACACGAACTGTATGGATACCCTGTATAGCAAAACCTGTGTATGTTTACCACCCAAGGGATTGTAACAAACTGGTTCATATATAAAGGTGGTCAATGTAAGGAACTAGGCCTGCTGTAGTGATACACACATGTGGTGCATGTGCAGTCTATGAAAATTAGGTCAACTTGAGACATGGTCGACTATGGAGGCTCTACTGCATATAAAAATATGCATAGACACTCATTTCATTCTCAGATTAGTCCGATAAGGCAGACGTTATTGTTAACCTCTTTTTACAAATGAGGAAATTGATGTATAGAGAGCTTCAGTAATTTGTCCAGGGTTATGCAGCTGTGATAGGTGGAGATAAAGTTTGAAACAGCAGCTTGGCTCTAGAGCCCTCACATATAACAAAAATGACAGAGGCTATACCACTGTACTACCTGGGTTCTGTACCACAAGGCTTCTTTAGCTCTTAGGTCTACATCTTATAATTCTTTTGGTTTTTTCTTTTCTCTTTGCTTTTCACTATTACTTTATGTGCCTCTGATTTTCCAGTTAACTTTGCCTATATATTTGGAGAAGGCCCAAAGGATGAGTTAGCCATTCCTACAGAGTAAAATATGTGGCTTTGCAACATCTTTCTTCTTTGTTTTTTAGGGGGTATTCATTTGCTGTTTTTTACTTTCAAATTTGGTGCTTTACTTGGGTAGAAATTTATACTCCAGAAAATACTATTTGTCTTTCTTTCTCATCCTTAATCAATGTCTCTTTTCCCAGGAGAAACATCAGATGGAGTGAGTAAGTCGGTTCACAAGGTCTTTGCTTCCATGCTTGGAGAGAATGAAGATGAGGAGGAGGAAGAGGAAGAAACACCTGAGCAGCCCACCGCAGGGGATGTATTTGTATTGGAGATGGTTCTCAATCGTGAAACCAAGAAAATGATGAAAGTAAATTGTTACTTATTTTGGTGTTTATAAACAGAATGTAAGAAAGTGACATGGTAATTGAAAAAAAATCTCTACTCAGAAAACAATTCAAACTATAGGAAAGGAAATACTTTGAGAAACAAACTGACATTTGTTTCTTATGTTTCCTTTTAGAGAATTTTTATGTAAAACCTTTATATGTCAAAATGGATTATAGTTTTGCTTTTAAGAGGTATTTTTTTTAATGTACAGTTTTATTTGCAGATATGGTACTCAAGTTTACAAGTTACACCTTTGCCACAGCCTTGACTAAATCTTGGACTAGTGAACAATTCAGCTGTGCTACAGTGCTGGTCTTAGCATGCTTAGATGTGGCATACTTATTCTTGATAGTCATATGCTTTGTAGCCCTTGATTTACCATGACTATATTCTTAGCCAGGTGGTGCATAACAGGAAGGAGGGATTCTTCAGTGTTATCTGATAAGTAATGCTGTAGAGTTGGTGGCCATTCATCATTATCATTATTCAGAATCTTTAATGCTAAGCAAAAAGCTGCTGCTGCAATTTGAGAAGGGAGAAAGAAAGTGCATCATATTGTAGTCCAACATAGTTATTAGTTCCATCAGGTATTTGGCCAGACTGTGTTGCTCAACATCACCTTCTCCAGTCTTGGATGCGCTCCCAAGGAAGTGCAGGGGCAGAGGCCAACCCAGACTAAAGTTTAAAGCTCCTAAAATCTTCATTTCCATCTGTCTGATTTGGTGCTTAGTGTAATTATTGTCAGTCACAAAAGCAAAGTCACTAATTTCTGGAGGGTACATCTCTTTATATTTGCTTGCAGTAAACATGACAGTGATACCAACCAGCTGTAGCATCTTCTTGGGCACACAGTTATTCTGTGTGAACTGATGGATAATGGATGGAAACAGACATGTACATGGTCTCCTGCAGCAACCTGAATTTCATCTGAGCCTGTACTAGCCAGTCAGTCAGGATGGCTCTCATGTTTCCAGTGACTTCCTGAGCAGTAGATATTTTGGTCTGACTGCTTGCTCTTCCTCAGGTTGTCCAGATAAGCGTAAATACCTTTCACATATCCACTACATAGGTTTGGATCAGCTCCATGTTCTGCATCCACATCATTTGCTGCATGAATTACATCAGACAAAGCCTGACACAGATATTCTGCAGGGGCACATCCAGATGTTTCCATTGGGCTTGGAGAGGGATTATCTACCAAAGTAGGCTCAGGTACCTTTTCCAGAGGTTTTGGTAGTTTTTTAGCAATAACTTCCAGGAGCTAAAGTTTTTGCTTTCTTTTTCAGAGCCATTTTGGTAGGCAGCTAGCTATTCACTGACTTTGTTACTTTTGTCTCCTAGAGCTGTTATTGGCCTCAGCTCTGGCTTGGAGGCTGCAGCAGTGGAAATAGGCACATGCTTTGTGCTTACCATACTGATCTTGCTTTGTTTTCAGCATTAATTTTCATGTTCCCAGTGACTTGGAGCACCAGTGGCTTCCTTTTTACCAGACAGGAGCTTGGCAGGGAGAAGCACAACACTGGAGCCCCAGACCAGCGGAGGCCTTCAGCCCACGGGGCAGATCAGCAGCCATTCCTCCATAGCATGCTGGGATATAAGTTGATATATTTTTAACCAAGTTCAGTCAGAGCAGATAAATTTGCAAGGAGGAGGATCTTCAGTAGATTATATAAATACGTTTCCTGGCATATAAATCTGTTCTGTAACATCCAGTTCCACATTTGTTGTTATTCTAATTAGTAATTCCTGATCACTTTTTTTTTTGTTTTTGCTTTTACTGTACTTTGAGCTTTGCACTCTAAGAAGGTTTTTTTTTTTTTTTTAACTTTCTGAGGCGCTTCTCTTTGGAGAGTACTATAGAACAGTTTTGTTCTTTCCTGCAATTGAGTTTTAGACTTTTTCCTGCAGTATAGACTTTCATGCTAAAGAGTCAGTTAAAATTGCAATCATTTGGTTCTGAGTTTAGAAAATTAAAGTTTTAAAAGAAAAGTTCAGGTTAATTATATTCTGTATATATTAATATGGTTGGAATTTAATCCAAGACTTCACTAAATTTTAATCTAAATATGATTTTTATTACATAAAGGAGAAAAGACCTCGGAGTAAACTTCCAAGAGCTCTGAGAGGTCTCATGGGTGAAGCCAACATTCGCTTTGCTCGAGGAGAACGTGAAGAGGCGATACTGATGTGCATGGAAATCATAAGACAAGGTGGGTTCTGTGGGGACTTGATTGGTAATAGCAGGTTAATAGTTTTAAAAGAAGTGGAAGAGCTTGTCACTGTATTATTTGGAAAATATGTTCAGAAACTTGGAGGTGATTGAGGTAACAGTAATTTCTACTTTTTATAAGAATGAAAATCACAGTATAATTCAATGCAATATTAATATTTATTGAATTCTTACAAATTTTGTTATTTTTTAATGTTTCATTTTAAAGGGGTTAGGGTTTTGTATTGTTAGTCTTTAAATATGACAAACATATTAAAACTACTTAAAGAACATTCTTTTTATTCCATTTTCTTTTTTTTTAGAGACAGTCTCACTTTATCACCCTTGGTAGAGTGCTATGGCGTCACACAGCTCACAGCAACCTCAAACTCCTGGGCTTGACGATTCTCTTGCCTCAGCGTCCCTATTAGCTGGGGCCATAGGCACCCACCGCAACACCCGGCTATTTTTATTTGTTGTTGTTGCAGTTTGGCCGGGGCCAGGTTTGAACGCACCACCCTTGGTATATGGGGCCAGCACCCTACCCACCTAGCCACAGGCACCACCCTTTATTCCATTTTCTAAATCAGACCTCCTCGCTAGATTATTTTATTTTTTGTAAAAGACACAATGTAAATTTGTCATCTTAATCTCAGTTAAACAACACATCTTTATACTGAAGGATATCTTCTGATTGTTTTCTTTGACTAATTACTCATTATTACTTTGGTTCCCTGGTATGTTGCCATATTATGCCCTGCAGAGTAGCTTGAGTAGTAAAAATACTGACCTTTGAATTTATTTTTTCCATATTTTGGCATTTCCCTTTAGTTGGGTAAAGGTCCTTTTAAAAGTCTTATTATAATTTCCTGGCTTATTCCTTAGGGTGGTTTGAGGCTACTGATTTTCCTTATTTACTCTTTCAGAAGTAAGGTTTAGCACACTTTTGTCTACAGTGTTTTTTTCATTTGGTTCCTAGTTTTGTTATTATCTGTTACTTTATTTCAATTTATAATTATTTTTGACAAAAATCTTTGACTTTAATATCTAGTAATCTTTGAACTTTGTTTTGGACATAATACTTCAGAAAACTAGATTAGCCACTTACCCTGATATCCTGGATTTAGGTGCTGCTTAGGTTCATTCATTCATTTATACCATACTTCCTGGTTTAGGAGCTAGTTCAGGGAGATTCGGTGACACTGACGAACTGATTGGGATTAACTTGCTGAGTTACTGATTCATGTTTAGGCCTAGCAGAGGGCGATTTTCATGAGGAATGTGTGGCAGAGAGTAGGATTATTCATGAAATTACACTTTGCTTCAAGAAAATAATGGCTTAAAATTGCTAAAAATGTGTGAAGTAAAGCAAATATAACCTAGTATTTGTTCTAAATTCCATTGAATAGTTTGCATAATTCTGGTAGAGTGATTTAAAGAGGTCAGGTATTAAAAAACACTCACAGTTTGAACCATGGCTTGATATCAGCTTAAGTCTCTTCCTTCAGGCAGAGGAATTTATTTTTTAAATTCATTACAGCTCCTCTGGCTTATGAGCCATTCTCTACTCTGGCCATGATATATGAGGACCAAGGTGACATGGAGAAATCGTTGCAGTTTGAGTTGATTGCTGCACATTTAAATCCCAGTGACACAGAAGAATGGGTCAGACTGGCAGAGATGTCTCTGGAACAAGACAATATTAAGCAGGCTATTTTTTGCTATACGAAAGGTAATTAAAATATTTTCCTAATTGTTCTTGCTACTCTGCATTGTGATATTGACTGAAGTGTATTTGTTTCTTATATTCTATTTTACTAGAGGTAAACGCTTGGGGGCCTCTTTGCTCTCATGTTTATTTGTGACTTTTTATATGCGAGACTACTACAACACAAGAATTGGTAGATCAGCAGTACCTTCGCTTTCCCACTGAGATCATTGTTGGTTCTAAACTGTTCCTTGAGGGTTAACATCAGATTCAGTGACCAGGAGAAGAAGAGTAATGTGGTTCTGCCTGGTTTTAGATCAAACCTAGTTGAGAGTTCTGTGAAGATAGATTTATTCTATAATGACTCTCTTAATTCCACTGGAGAATTAAAAGTATATATTAAATTCTCTGAGAAGATGATGGGTAACACCCAGGTACAAGGTATCCATCTTTTTGTGATAATTATGTAATTTATATTTCTTTTCTTTTTAGCTCTTAAATATGAACCTACTAATGTTCGTTATCTATGGGAGCGATCAAGTCTTTATGAACAGATGGGTGATCATAAAATGGCCATGGATGGTTATAGGCGTATTTTAAACCTTTTGTCTCCATCTGATGGAGAACGTTTTATGCAATTGACTAGAGATATGGCAAAGTAAGTTTTAAATATATATACATGTTCTTATTAATCTTATTTTGCAAACCAAAGCATATTTTGAAGTAGAATGTACTTTTCATTTGAGTTCAAACAAGTGTTTTGCCTTCTATATTTCATATTGTGTCTAATTTTGAGTACTTTCTGTTTCCAAGTCACTGTGTAATTGCTTAGAAAATTTAGTTTATAAGGTTATATCTCAAGTGTTCAGAAGCTTAAAATGAGGTATGTTCTGAAAGAATGATTAGGTTCTCTGTTCCATAACTTAGTTGAAGTTGTGTGTATTTGCAGCAATTTAAAAAATTGTTTTTTATCACAGATATGCTAAGGAAATGTTTGTGATCTGGGATCATCTATAATCATTTTGTCTTGAGCCAGTACTAAAATAAAATTGAGACTAAAATTACTGTAATTGACACGTTATTGACTATGATACATATTTTATTCTAAAATAGGGCCTACTGCATTTACTTCTGACATATTGCACAGCAAAACAAAGTAGGAAACACTTTCACTAAGCGTATCCTAACACGGTACATTTTTTATTTTATTATTTTTTTTTGAGACAGAGTCTCACTATGTGGCCCTAAGTAGAGTGCTGTGGCAACACAGCTCATAGCAACCTCGAACTCTTGGGCTTAAGCGATTCTCTTGCCTCAGCCTCCTAAGTAGCTGGGACTATAGGTGCCCACCAGAATGCTCGGCTATTTTTTGGCTGCATATGTCATTGTTGTTTGGCGGGCCCAGGCCCAGTTCGAACCCACCAACTGCCACGTTTGTGGTTGGTGCCCTAGTCACTGAGGTATAGGCGCCAAGCTATGGTTTGCTTTTTATTTTAGGGATATCTGTTATATGGAATTTTAGTATAAGGTTAATTATCTTGATTTGTGTACAATATATTAAATCTGTTAATTCCATGGCCTTTATTAGGATGATGCTTAGCTGTGAAATTGTCCTCTACCTCGGGGGTGAGTTATATAGAAATAGCATAAATGTTTTTAGGAAATTTGTTGAGGGAAGGCAACCCTCAGTTAATCCCTGATGGTGTATCATCAACATTTATGGTCTTCCCAGGTTACCTTTAGCTGTCACAGTGGTTAGTCCAGTAAGTTTCTACTTTATGAACTGTCATGTGGCCTATGTTAGTTACTAAATTTGCTTTCCACTTGTATTTCATGTATTACTTTTGTTGAGGAAGAGTGGTGATGGTCAGTTCTGCCACTGCCATAGAGGTCTTTGCTGCATTAGAATTCTGTTACTGTAACTTCTGATTAGGCTTTCCCTTCACTCCTGATGTTCTCTCCGGAAAAATGTATTGAGTATATCTTATACAGTAGGTACTGTACAAGGAACTAGGATTTCCAAAATTGAACAAGTTTAAAAACATCTCCTGTTCAGGCTGGGCACTGTGGCTCACACCTAGCACTCTGGGAGACCAAGTCAAGTGGATCATCTGAGCTCAGGAGTTCAAGACCAGCCTAAGCAAGAGTGAAACACTGTCTCTAAAAAATAACTGGGCATTGTGGCAGGTATCTGTAGTCTCAGGTACTTGGGAGGCTAAGGCAAGAGGATCACTTGTGCCCAAGAGTTTGAGGTTGCTGTGAACTGTGACACCATGGTACTCTACCAAGGGTGACAAAGAGAGGCTCTGTCTCAAGGAAAAAAAATCATCCCCTATTCTTGTGGAGCTTACATTCCAGTGGGGGAGACAGGCAATAAACATGTATGTTATGATGTCATATGTTAAGTGATACAAAGAAAAAGCAGTTTTGGAAAGAATAGGAATTTGAGATATGGGAGTATATTATTTTAAAGTAGAGTGATTAGAGAAGGACTTCATTTTCTGTGTTATGGTCATACTGACTGCAGGTAAACTGAAGGAGGTGAGAGGATGGATATTTAGGGAAGAGTATCACAGGCAAAGAAAACGACAAGTGCAAGGGAACAATATGGGAGCTGAAGGATTAATGGAAACAGAGCAGAAAGATGTCAAAGGAATACATCAGTTGACCCTGTCTTTTATTCTGAATGAATTTGGAAGTCAGTGGAGGGTTTTGAATAGAAAAGTGACATGGTCTGACTTAAATTTTAAATGCATAAATTCTAGGTGCTCTTTTCAGAATAGTTTGTCAGTGCTACGGGCAGAAGCAGGGAGACAAGTTAGGAAATTAGAAGGGAAAAGTGGTTGGCTTGAACAAGGGTAGAAGTAATCAGATTCTGGATGTTTTGATGTATTTAGAAGGCTAAACTATCAAGATTTTCTGATGTATTGGATATATGGGGGCAGGGATGAGAGAGGGAGTAGAAAGGAGAAAGAAAGAAGAGGAAAAAAAGGGAGAGGGAAAAGTTTTGAGGAGTGAACCCTGAAGTACTTCATTCTCAGGGAGAAGAGGACAAAACTTTAGGGAGATGAAGATAAATGGCCAGTGGAGTAGGAGAAAACAAAGAGAACTTGATGCTCTAGAATTTTATTGAAGAAAGCACTTCAAGGAGGAGGGGTGATATCTGTGTGAAATACCACAGATCAGATAAAATGAGATTTAGCAACATGGTAATCAAGTTTTGACAGAGCGGGGAGAGGAAAAGTTGATTTGATTAGGTTAAAAAGAATGAGGGAAGAGACATTGAAGACAGGGTGGGGGGATGGGCAACTGGAGACATTTACAAGGGGAGCAGAAGAATGGGTTGTAGAGGGTAAGAGAATTTCTTAAGTTGGGGGAAATTATAATATATTTGTATTTGGATGGAAGTGATCCAAAATTGAGGGACACATTGAAGATTTGTGAGAGAAAAGATAATTGGTTAACAACATCCTTGAGGGAATGAGATTTAGCTGGGGGTTAGGCTCATGTATACTGATGCTTTATCTTTGATAAAGAGGAAGGAAGGTGATATAGCCACAGGTACTTGTGAGTAGGTATATGTGTTGGGAGTATGTGGGACGTCTGCATTGTGTCCCTTTTCTTGGTAAGATATGAAGCAAGGCCATCAGCTGAGTGTGTTAGAGGTTTGAAGAGGGAATAGATGCAAAATAGTTGTCTAGGACCTTACTGCTCCACAGACTGGCAGCATGCTATCACCTGGGAGCTTATCAGAAGTAGAAGCTTCCAGCTCTGCTGGACCAGAATATACCTTTTTATAAGATCCCCAGTTGATCTGTGTGCACATTCAAGTTTGAGAAGTACTGGACTAGGTAACTGCAGTAATATTGCTTGTTAATACTGTGGGCCCACTACAACAGTGTTCTTCAACCTGTTTTAGCTCATGGCACACTTTAACCTGTAGTTAAACTTCTCTGGTACTCTTAAATTATATTGATCCAAAAAAAAAAAAAAAAGAATGTACTGTGCTTTGAACTTCTTTTGCAAATAATTAATGATCTTTAAAAATTTTCGAGGCACACCTAAGATCCTCTTATGGCACCCGGGTGTACTGTGGTGCACTGGTTGAAAATCAGTGCCCTAGAGCAGTGGTTCTCAACCTTCATAATACTGCGGCCCATTAATAAAGTTCCTGTGGGTTGAGAACCACTGCCCTAGAGGCTATATTGGTCATTAATTGGGAGTGAGATCCCTTAGCATGGTTAGCTGGGCAGGTGTTAGTGAAGAGTAGATATATGGGCTCGGTGCCTGTGGCTCAAGCGGCTAAGGCGCCAGCCACATACACCTAAGGTGACGGGTTCGAATCCCCAGCCTGGGCCCGCCAGACAACAATGATGGCTGCAACCAAAAAATAGCCGGGTGTTGTGGCGGGCGCCTGTGGTCCCAGCTACTTGGGAGGCGGAGGCAGGAGACTCGCTTGAGCCCAGGAGTTGGAGGTTGCTGTGAGCTGTGATGCCATGGCTCTCTACCCAGGGGGACAGCTTGAGGCTCTGTCTAAAAAAATAAAAATAAAAGAGTAGATATATGTGGATTTAACCAGGGTTGGGGTTTTATCAGGTGATTTTGATAAAGGGAGAGCAGAGCAAGAAAATTGAGAATATATGTAGGGAATAATTGTAATGCTGAACCACAGAGAAGGAAGAGTGTGAGGATAGGAAGTGTGTATGGCAGCGGTTCTCAACCTGTGGGTCATGACCTACAGGAACCATATTAAAGGGCCATGGCATTAGGAAGGTTGAGAACCACTGGTGTAGGGGGTGGTAAAAAAGTGGTAGGATATATACTTTGTAAATCTGTGAAGGTAGAAGAGTTGTTAGTATTAGATTACAGAGAGAATGAAGTGGATGACAGGTGCTATCTTTTGGGACGTGAAATGCTTGGATTATGATATTGTTACACTGACATTGCACATTTTTCTTTGAATCAGTTCTGATTATGATTTTAAAGACGCAAGCATTTTCTCCTCCCAAATTTTAAGAAAATAAAAACCACGATTGTTAGAAGCCCTAAGTAAGGAAATGAGTCTTAATCATTCTTAATTAGAATTAAGTAAATCTTTGTCTGTTTTGCCAATTAATATTTTTTAAAATTTCAGATTAATATGAGGGTACATACAATTGTAACCTAATTGGTTACATTGTTTGTTAGATTAAATCTGAGTTGTATTTGGGTCCTTCACCCAAGAGGTATGCTGTATACACTTACATTGTACTGGTAACCAATTAACTTTTTTAGGAGTTACTATGAAGCCAATGATGTTACTTCAGCTATTAATATAATTGATGAAGCTTTCTCCAAACACCAGAACCTAGTCTCCATGGAAGATGTTAACATAGCAGCTGAACTGTGTATTTCTAACAAGCAGTATGACAAAGCTTTAGAGGTAGGAATGTTTATGTGTTTCTCTGTTGAGTTTTGAACATGTTTCTATGTTCTAGAAATTCCTAAAAATTGGCAGTTATTCATTTTAGTTACATATTAAATTATGTAAATATTTAAAGGCTGTATGGAAACAACCAATTTCTGAATTCTACAATAATTCAGTATGAAATATAAAAATAGTTATATAATCAAAGATATTACCATCATCACAGCTATGTAGTATGTCTGTTTGTAAAATGTCAGGACTCTGCAGTCAGACCACTTGCTGTGATTTGATTCTTAAGCTGTTGAGGGGAAGTAGTCTGGTTTGCTACAGGAGAACTATAGATTTGGTTAATATTAGTTAATATGATATAAAAATGTTAATACATCTCAGGATTTCTTATTTTAAAAACACTCACTGTTCCTTTTTATAGCCCAGTTCTATACTGTAGGGATAATTTGAATTACCTGGACAAATCTTTGTATTATGAAAAGTTTTTTCATGCATAACTATAGTATTATTTCCTTTTCCTCTTGTTCTTTTAGGTAATTACAGATTTTTCTGGAATTGTGCTGGAAAAGAAAACTTCAGTCGAAGGCACCTCAGAAGAGAATAAAGGTTGTAGTTTCCTCTGTGTAGGAAAGTATATCTAATTCTTACTAATTGTAGTATTTTATGGTAAAAATTTATCTCATAATGTGGTGAGTTGATAGTTAATAGTCTCATAGCAAGTTTTTCCAAGAGCATGTTTTTTCCTCAAGAAATTTCCAATCTTGTGAGTATTGACTTGTACGTAATCTTTTAAAAAATTAGTTTTAAGTTCCTTTTTTTCTCAGTGTGTCCATTTGAACATGGTAGTTCTCATTGACTTAGGGTCTTTTTCATTGATTCTTACAGGAAAACAGGATGAATTACTGAACAGCTTATCAACACCTTTAGGTCTAAAGCAATTTACTTTCCAAAACGACTTAGAATACTCTCATTTAAAGATTTTTAGTTAAGTCTGCACATTTTTAGTTAAGTCGGCCTCTAATCCCAGTGCTTTGGGAGGCTGAGGCAGGAGGATCACTTCAGACCAGGAATTAGAGACCAGCCTGGGTAACCTAGGGAGACCTCATCTCTACAAAAACTAGTAATAAATAAATTTTAAAAAATTCTACTTTATACTAAAACATTTACATGAAAAAGAAAACTAAAATGCTTACGCTACATTGTTTGAAAACTCAAAATGTGTTATTAGAGATCTAGTTAGATAGTCACATCTGAAGTCTGGCTTGCAGGGTCTCTTTCTTTTCTTCATTGTGGCTTTTTCCTTTGTACTATTGTCATTAGCCTATTCTGTGACGATATTACCAGATTCAGGACGATATCTAAGGTTGTAGCAAAATTGGTCTTCATGGGCTGAGTAGGTAACCCTGTTCTTGTTAAAGAATTCCTGTATAGTACCTTCTACCCCATCCTGTGAGGATTTTGATGGAGTTCATGGAAAGGGGAAGTGCACTGGTACTGTGTACTCCCTGTTTCAAAATAGCAACCTCCCTGGCCTGTTGTGATGCCTACCACAAGAACTCTTCTTAAAATATCCCTCCTAATGGCAAGGAATAATTTACTTAACACAAATCAGTTTGTTATAATTCATAGAGAGAAGGCCCAAGGTGGAGTTTGGGACGGATGGATGTTGAAGTGGAAAGTGTTGTTAGGGAAGGGAAACCCAGTTTAATAACAGAACTGCTGGGTATGAGGCAAATACTCAGATGAGTAATTCTGCCCTCAAGGAAGTAGAGAAGGAAAAAAGGGTTCAGATGAAGTGTACACAGTTTAATTATTATAGGAAGACCTGTGTGATAAGTTCTGTAGTAGAACAGGTGTGATGAGAAAATAGAGGAGGGCAGTATAACATCAGAGGATGTTTATAGAGGTTTAGTTTAAACTGATACCTACGGGGAATGTGTTCCAGACTGAGTCCCAGGGTGTGACGGCATTGCTTGGTTATGGGCAGGATCAGATCATCTGCTGTGGTTGGGGCTCTTGAGTGATTGGGGCGTTATGAATGAATAGAGTAAGAAGTAGGAATTGTAGTGGTATGAAAGTATTGACTAGGGCATTTGAAGGACTCTTAGCCAGTTTTAATACTTTTCTAGGACCTGGCCTAGGTTAGAGCCAAGGCCTAATTAAGTCAATATTTTGCAGCCATATTTCTGTTTAAGATTTTTGTTCTAAAAGATTGTATTTGTGTTGAAAATTATTGCTCTCTTTTGCTTTGAAAAATGCAATATTAAAGAAACAGTTCTATGCAGGTTTTAATTATAGATATAATCATTTTGTTATTTAATATATTTTATGGTGTTTCGTTGATTCTATTTTCCTTCTTTCCTTTCTTAATGATTTAGAATATCTAAAATCAGGAACCTCTTAACATAAATTAGTGACATGTTAGAATTTAAGTAGTGGCATTTTTCTTTCTTAGTATGTAAAATAGTGGTGCATCTGAAATCTTTTAAGCGTTAATGAAATAACCTTAAATAAAAAGATGTGTGGAGAAGACAAAAACAATTCCAAAATGAGCAAAGGTTTTTGGTTTTTATGTGTATTTTAGAAAATGAGAACAAATATTTTTTGATTAAGCATTGTCTGAGGTTCACATTTTTAAATTCTTCTAAATGTTAGACACCTAATGGGAGTTCAGGGGGATAAGGTGCAAGTGATACATAGATAAGCTTTTTAAAAGACTGAGCTAGGAGTGTTAATTATGTATAAGCTGTAGGGACTTTAAATATAAATACTACCTTCCTTGGTATTGCCAAATGGCCATTGAAGTGTCTAAATACTCTTAGTCTCAGTACTTATTTGATTGAGTTAGTAACAGTTTGTGAACTGGCTCCAGTCCCAGACTACCTTTGAGTAGTGCTACCCAGTACTGATATTGAGATTGCGACTTCTGTGTTATTTTCATTTGCATCTGCCTGCTATACTTTTGTTCTTTTATTTTCAACTTTCCTAAATCACTTGATTTTAGGGATGTGTTTTGTATTTGATGTAAAGTTGAGTTTTACCTTGTGATTTGATTTGAAAGCAGGGTTTTTGATTTATACATTTGAACACAGTCTCGACTGTATCTTTAATGATACACTGAAATTTAGTTAAAATATTTCATGTAATATCCCTTTCTTTCTGAAAGTTAAAGCATAGATACATTTAGTGAACAGTGTCTTTGTTTGGACTGCTATAATAAAGTGCCTTAGTCTGGGTACTGATAAACAGTTTAATGCTCAGAGTTTTGGAGTCTGGGAAGTCTTAAGATCAGGCACCAACAGATTTGATTTCTGGAGAAGGCACTTACGGTGCCTTTTCACTGTGTTCTCACATGGCAGAAGAGGCAGATGAGCTCCCTCAAACCTCTTTTATAACAGCACAAATCTCCGTTCACCTAATCACCTCCGAAAGACCTCACCTCTTACTACCATCACCTTGGGGGTTAGGTTTCAACGTACGAATGTTGGGAGGGCACAAACATTCAGACCATGGCAAACTATTTCTAGAAAGAAAATCAAAATGATATGAATTCTGTAATCCAAATTCTATCTCATATAGATATAATTCCATTTTAGTTAAGTTAAAGGCTCATTAAAATGTCTGCGTTCTGGCTCAGCACCTGTGGCTCAAGCAGCTAGGGTGCCAGCCACATACACCAGAGGTGGCGGGTTTGAATCCGGCGTGGGCCTGCCAAACAACAATGACAACTACAACCAAAAATAGCTGGGCATTTTGGTGGGCACCTGTAGTCCCAGCTGCTTGGGAGACTGAGGCAAGAGAATCGCTTAAGCCCAAGAGTTTAAGGTTGCTGTGAGCTGTGATGCCACTCTACCCAGGGTGACATAGTGAGACTTTGTCTCAAAAAAAAAAAAAAAAAAAATACTGCATCATGGGCAGGGTGCTGTCAATAATGCCTGTAATCCTAGCACTTTTCGAGGCTGAGGCAGGAGGATCTCTTGAGCTCTGGAGTTTGAGACCAGCCTGAACAAGAGCAAGATCCTGTCTCTACTAAAAATAGAAACATTAGCTGAGTGTGGTGACACATGCCTGTAATTCCAGGTGCTTAGGAGGCTGAAGCAGGAGGATTGCTTGAGCCCAGGAGTTCAAGGTTGTAGTGAGTGAGCTACTAAGATGCCTCTGTACTCTAGCCAGGGCTAGACATGAATACCGTACTCTAGCCAGAATGAGACATTGTTTCCAAAAACAACAACAAAAACAGAAACAGGGTTGTGTTTAGTCCTTATTCAGATCAGTGATCATAGCTACTGTCTGCAGAAGAAACATGTGTTTACAGAATTCATATCATTTGTGTTTAGTCCTTATTCAGATCAGTGACCATAGCTACTGTCTGCAGAAGAAATATGCTATGGATGTAGCCTTGAGTTAGACAAGGTTCTTGGCCTTATGGAACTTAGGATCTAGTGTGAGTAAATTTCCACTCTCATTGGGCAGGATAAATATCTAAGCTGGATTTCTGATATCAATTACTGTCTTAAAGCTCAGTGATTTAAAATAGTCTCTTATTTAAACTAGTCCAACTCCTTCCATGACTTGGTAATTTTAGGCAATATAGTAATCTCTCAGTGTCCATGACAGATTGGTTCCAGGTAACCCCCAATACCAAAATCCTTAGTGTTCAAAAACCTCATGTAAAATGGTATAATCTCTGCATCAACGCACATCTTCCTGTATACTTTTTTTTTTTTGAGACAGAGCCTCAAGCTGTCCCCCTGGGTAGAGTGCCGTGGCATTACAGCTCACAGCAACCTCCAACTCCTGGGCTCAAGCGAGTCTCTTGCC
>CAUYTI010080886.1:0-23635 GCA_963575145.1 Galago senegalensis
GGTTCGAATCCCCAGCCCGGACCCACCAAACAATGACGGCTGCAACCAAAAAATGGCCGGGTGTTGTGGCGGGTGCCTGTGGTCCCAGCTACTTGGGAGGCGGAGCCCAGGAGTTGGAGGTTGCTGTGAGCTGTAATGCCAAGGCACTCTACCCAGGGGTCAGCCTGAGGCTCTGTCTCAAAAAAAAAAAAAAAAAAGAAATTATATAGGGAGTCCTCCAAGATAAAATGAAAGGATATTAGACAACTTGAAGCTGTATGAAGAAATAGAGAATACTGATAAAGGCAATTACATGGGTAAACATAAAAGCCAGTCTTAGTGTATTTATGGTGTGATGTAAAAGACAAATGTATAAAATTATAATTGTAAATCTATGTTAGTGGGTACAAAGTGAAGATGTAATCTATGACTACATATAAAAAGGGACAGATGGAGATGTTTATCTGTGAAGGTTTTATGTACTACTGAAGCTGGGAGAGCTACACAGATGTTTAGCAGCAGTTTTTTTTATACTACCAAAGGTAGGTTGGCATTATTTCATATTAGGATGCTGTATTTTTAAGATGTAAATTATAATCTCCAAGGCAAACAGTAAGAAAATAACTTAAAAATGTAAAGAAAAGGGAATGAGAATCAAAATGGTACATCACAAAAATAAAAGCAATAAAATACAAAAGAAGGTGATAGAATTGCGAAATAAAAAAGATATAAGACATAAAGAAAAAGAGCAACATGAGAAAATCAAGTCATTATGATAATACTTTAAATGTAAATGGTTTTACTCTCCCAATTAAAAGGCAGAGATCGTAGACTGGTTTACAAAAAACAACAATATCATATCTAAAAGAAACTCACTTTAGCTCCTAAGACACAAAGGCTTTGAAAGCAAAAGGATAAAAGAAGATATTCCATGCAGACAATAACCAGAAGAGAACTAGGGTACCTATCCTAACAACAGACAAAACAAAGTTAAAAATTGTTGTGAGACAAAGAAGGGGATTTTATACTAATAAAAAGGCCAATCCATAAAGACAATATAATAATTACAAACATTAGCATACCTGACAGTAAAGTCCTGAAATATATGAACAAGAAATGACAGATTTGAAACAAGAAATAGACAGTTCCAAAGTAATAGCCAGAGATGTCAATATTTCACTTTCAATATAATTAGAAAAACTACACAGAAAGCCAATAAGGAAACAAAAAACTTGATTAACACTATAAACCAACTAGACCTACCACATATACAGAACACTCCAACCAGCAACAGCTGAAATATATATTCTTCTTCAGTGCACATAAAAATAATCCAGAAGAAACTGTATGAGAGGCCATAAAAGAAGGAACAATACATCTAAAAGGATTGAAATAATAAAAAAGTACATTCTCTGGTCACAATGGAATAAAACCAAAAATCCATACCAGAAGTAAATTTCCGGAATTTACAAATAGGTGGAAATTAAACTATGAATCTTTTTTTTTTTTTTTTGAGACACAGAATCTCACTCTGTTACCCCAGGCTAGAGTGCAGTGGCATCACAGCTCACATCTCTGCCTTTTAACTGGACAGTATAATCATTTACATTTAAACTACTGGACTCAAGCAATCCCCTTGCCTCAGTCTCCTGAGTAGCAAGGACTACAGGTGGCTCCCGCAACACAGGCTAACTTTTCTATTTTGAGTAGAGATAGGGTCTCACTCTTACTCAGGCTGGTCTCGATTCCTGAACTCAAGCAATCACCTGCCTCAACCTCCCATCTTAAACATCCAACAGTTAAAAAAGGAATCACAAGGGAAATTACCAAACACTTTGAACAAACAGAAAAACAAAACATAACAAAATTTAGGGTATGCAGTAAAGGCAGAGCTTAGAATAAAATTTATATCTCCATAAGCAGTGCTTAGAGAAAAATTTATAGCTATTAATGCCTACCTTCAAAAAGAATAATCTCAAATGAATAACCTAACTTTAAACCATAAGTCAAAAAAAGAGCAAACTAAACCCAAAGCAAGCAGAAAAAGTAATGAAGATTCAGTGAAGATAAATGAAACAGAGACTACAAAAACAAAAAAGACGAACGAATTCCCAGAAACACAAACTACAAAAACAGACTCAAGAAGAAACAGAAAATCTATTTCTAATAGAAATAGACTTATAACAAGACTGAATCACCAAAATAAATAAATCTCCCCCAAAGAAACGTACATGACCAGATGGCTTCACTGGTGAATTCTGTCAAACATTTAAGGAACTGACAACAATTATTAACACCAATCCCCACTTCCCTCCCAAATTCTCAACTGTCAAAATACAAAACAGGAGGGAAAACTTCCTAACTCATTCCATGAAGCCCATATTACCCTGAGATCAAAGGCAAACGCAGACTTCAACTTTAGAAGAAAACATCAAACCAGTATCCCTTGTGAATATAGATGAAAAAGTCCTCTTCAAAATTCTAATAAACTGAATCCACCATCTTATGAACAGAATTATATATAATGATCAAGTGTAATTTATTCCAGGAATACAAGGATGGTTCAACATATGATCACCAATAAAGGCATATTATCCTAATGGAATAAAAGGGGGAAAAAACCAGATGATTGTCTCAATAGATATCAAAGCATTTGCAAAAGCCAAAACTCTTTTATGAGAAAAATACTCATCAAAATAGGAAAAGAAGGGAGCTTCCTCAATATAATAAAGGTCATACATGAAAAATCCATAGCTAACATCATTCTCAATGGTGAACTGAAAGACTGAAAGCTTTCCTCCTAAGGTTATGAACGAGAATGCCCATTTTTTGCCACTTCTATTGAACATTAATTATACTATAAGTTCTCACTATAGCCATTAGGAAAGAAAAATAAATAAAAAGCATCCAAATTGGAGAGCAGGAAATAAGGTCATCTCTCTATGCAAAAGACATGAAATTAAATGACATAATTTTAGTAGAAGTCCTTTAGGTTTCCACAAGAAACCTAAACTGTTAGTGTTAATGAACTCAGCAAAGTTGAGGGATACAAGATCAACATGAGAAAATTATTTATGTACTTCCACATTTCCAGTGAAAAATCAAAAAAAAAATTAAGAAAATAATTTTACATACAATAACATCAAAAAGAATAAAATATTTACTAAACTTCATAAAGTCTCAAGGGACCCCAAATAGCCCAAACTATTTTGAGAAAATAAAATTGCAGGTCTCACATTGCATGCTTTCAAAATGTATTACAATGGTATACTCAATCAAAATGGTATGGTAATGGTATAAATATAGACATAAAGCCCAATGGAACAGAAAAGAGGGCCCAAATGTAAATCCTCAAATACAAGGCCAAATGATTTTTCATGAGAGTGCCAAGAACATTAAATGGGGAAAAGATCATCTTTTCAATAAAAGGTATTGTAAAAACTGAATATTCACATACAAAAGAATGAAGGTAGCCTCTTATACCCTATACAATAATTAACTTAAAATAATCACAGATCTAAATGTAAAAGTTGGCTTGGCACCCATAGCTCAGTGAGTATGGGCACTGGCCATATATACCAAGGCTGGCAGGTTAAAGCCCAGCCCGGGCCTGCTAAACAACGACAACGGCAACCAAAAAATAGCCGGGTGTTGTGGCGGGTGCCGGTGGTCCCAGCAACTTGGGAGGCTGAGGCAAGAGAATTGCTTAAGCCCAAGAGGTGGCTGTGAGCTGTGACACCACAGCACTCTACCAAGGGTAACATAATGAGACTGTCTCAAATAAAGAAATAAATAACTGTAAAAGTTATAATCACAAAACTCTTAGAAGAAAACATAGGAGAAAACCTTCATGACATTAGATTTGGTAATCATTTCTCAGGTATGACACCAAAAAACACAGGGAACAAAAAAATAGATAAACTATACTACACCAATATCAAAAACGTCTACATATCAAAGAACAGAGTCCATGGAGTTATTGTGAAAGAAGCAACCTATAGAACAGGAGAAAGTATTTGCAGATCATATATCTAGTAAGGGGTTAACATCCAGAATATACAGAAAACTCCTATACCTCAATAACAAAAACTAGCAAACAGCCAGATTTATATGAAATAACCACAAAAGAAAAACTCACAGAGTCAGAGAGTAGATTATTGGTTGCCAGGGGCTGGTGGGAAGGGGGAATAGAAAGTCACTACTTAATGGGTATGGGGTTTCCACTGAAATGATGACAAATTTCTAGAACTAGACAGTGGTGATGGTTGTTAAAACTGAATGTACTCAATGCTATTGAATTCTAAATGGTCAAAACGGAAAACTTTGCTACATTTATTTTACCCCCCAACACGCACAAACCTTCTACCTATATCCTTTTCCCATCTTCCCTGTGGAACAAAGGCCTTACCGCTGTGTCATTCCAAATTCTTGACTTACTTTAAAAAAAAAAATTGTATTATTTCCAAATGTAATCACTGTCATTTAATATCTACCAAAAGCTTAATCATTAGAAATAAAATTAATGATTAGAATGTCTGAACACCTTGTGTCTCCTTTTCTAGTGGTGTCCAATTTTTCTGATCATGTAATCCTACTGAAAAAATATTTTTGAGTGCAAATTGCCAAAATAGATATTTATTTATAAATTATGTCACTATTGTATTCATTTATTATAAAATATATCAAAAAAACCTTTAAAAGGTCAAAAAATGAGTATGAATTCTAATATTTTTCTTTCCATACTCCAATGAACCATTTTGCAAGCATCCCTCTTTGGAGAGCACTTCGTACATATTCTAAATTTTACTTATGGGTTAAATCAATGGTCTGCATTTATGGCCTGTTAAGATCTGTCTTACTAATCCCCTAAGGAATTCCTTAATTCCTTTATATGACATAATTTTAGTAGGAAGTCCTTTAGGTTTCCATAAGAAAAACTGTTAAAGTTTTTCTTGGCTGTATGTTATAGAACTACCTTAAGGATAGTGTACAAGATTCTGTTACATTGTGGTGCCTTCCTTATAAAGAGAGATGAGAGAAATTTCTCTTAGATTGTTATACCAGAAATATCTGTAATATTTTGGAAATTTTGGTTTGCTTTTAAATATAAAATGTAATTTATCACAAAATTCTGGTAACACTAAGTACCAGAAAACATAAGGCCAAATTTATAGCTCATTTCTAGCAACCACAGCCACAAGTGTATTTATCTCCCTTCTGGCTTCAACTTGTCTTCTCATCACTTAGAATTCTTCATTTATTCATTTTTAAAAAAATCATGTTGTGTCTCACTCCAGCTTTGATTTTTCTATCATCCCAATTCAGTTTTTTTTTATATTTTTATTTTTTATTTTTTTTTGAGACAGAGCCTCAAGCTATCCCCCTGGGTAGAGTGCTATGGCATCACAGCTCACAGCAACCTCCAACTCCTGGGCTCAAGCGAGTCTCCTGCCTCAGCCTCCCAAGTAACTGGGACTACAGGCACCCGCCACAATGCCCGGCCATTTTTTTGGTTGCAGCCATCATTGTTGTTTGGCGGGCCAGGCTGGGGATTCGAACCCGCCACCTTAGGTGTATGTGGCTGGCACCTTAGCTGCTTGAGCCACAGTTTTTTTTTTAATTATTTAGTATAAATTATAGGTGTGTATGTGTGTTTAAAAGCACTTCAAAAGACAGGGAAGAATGAATAAAAAACAAACAAAAACCAGGCAATATTGTTCAGAATAGAGGTCATTCTAAACTTGAAGCTCCCCCACATCAAGGTTATAGTTTGCAGATTCTGAAGCATCTAGTAGCAAAGCCCTTTGTTCAAAAGGTAATTTGTAAATGAGTGTTGAAGAAAAGAATGACAACTCACAATAGCACTGTACTACACTTTCTCACTCTTTTCCAGTTGATAAGGAATGTTATAGTGAGGAAAGGGCAAATGGCTTTTTTTTTCACCTGTGTGCAAAGGTTAATTAAAAGTCCATGAAAAAGGCAGTCACATTGCCAGATGCAATTTGTAGCCATGTACCTGGATGCGTCTCCTTCTGGAGTACTCAGAAGTCATTAGGGGATGGCCAATACTCAATGCTTTCCTGTTGTGCTTGCAACGCTTCTCATGGAATCTTCTCTGTTGATTGGTGACGCTGCTATATAATTTAACTTGCCTGGGTGACAAACATACTCTTTCCTGGCCAAAAGCGTGGATCAATCTGGCAGTGTCAATGGTGGAAATAGAGCTACTCCTTTCATGCAAAGCTATCTCTCTATCTGTTTGGGTTAATATGTCTGATTCCGCAGAAGTAGGGCTGGAAAGAACATTGGTAGGAGTATCTGTGAGTACCTCACTCTCTTCTGAAGCTCTAGAATCTGATGAAGTGTTGCTTTTATAATTGAAACCTGGCTGTTTTCTCAGAATGTACTTATCAAATTTAACCTGTTCAATTTTAATCTGGTTGGATTTTCCAGCTACATGAGCAGAAAGTGCCTTACTTTTTTTAAGATCTCCTGTGATTTTATGACTTTTCTCTAGGCTTTTATACCGCTTCTTTTTCTGAAGTTTGTTTCTCTGCTGTTTACCACTCCACTCCTTAACACCTGGTTCCCCTCTGCTATCATCATGTGTACTTTCTGAGGCCTGGAGAGAATGTGTGATGGGATTCTGAAGAAGTCTAGCCAACCGATCAAGTCG
Source organism: Galago senegalensis (assembly GCA_963575145.1). Taxonomy (NCBI): domain Eukaryota; kingdom Metazoa; phylum Chordata; class Mammalia; order Primates; family Galagidae; genus Galago; species Galago senegalensis. The sequence continues at coordinate 6,656 of CAUYTI010080886.1, forward strand.
CTCCACCAAGGATAATTCTTTCTTGTCACTCAACTCGGGTGGTTTCTGTTGCTTCTGTCGCTCCAGATACTTGTTCCAGAGTTCATTTAAACTCTTAGTGGGCAGAGTTCCCAGCTCTGGGGTGACCTTATGATCTCTTTTTGAATCACTAATTTGTCTGCTATACTGTGGATGATCTTTAGCCTGACTTTTAGTAGTATGTATTACTTCTTTGTTTCCCAAGTTCCCATTGGTGCTGAGGCTCTTTACTCTGGTATGATCTGTCTTAGTCTTGTCCACATTTTGATAAGGGGGAAGAAAACGGGAGTGTTCTTTATGTTTGTCTGGATGCTGCTGAAAGAAACCTTTCAAAGATTGCCCCATGAAAACACTCTTTCCCAAAGATTCATGAGAAATATCTTGATCAGTGGGTAGGTGCACTGGATGATGAATGTAAAAGTTGGCTGACTTGAAGACAGAATGGGTAGTATTTTCAAATTCTGAATGACCTTCGGACTCTGAAAAGGAAAAAAAGAGTTTGAAAGAAATTAAAAATATTTGCGTTCCCTTGGAAATACTATTCATACTTAATTCTTTACGTACAGAACAAAGACTAAAGGAATGGAAAGTTTAATGTACAGTGTCACAAAATTCACTGCCTGTACAAAGGAGTCATGCCTTAGGCTGAGCAGCCAGACTAGTACAATAAAAGTTTAACATATTTCTAGGTCAAAAGATGTAGATTCCGGGCTGGACTCTGCCACTGACCTGCTATATGACCTCAAGGAAGGTACTTTAGTTCTCTTTAGCAGTACTAAAAGCAGCTGCTATCTGTTTTTATTACCTACCATGTGTGAGGATATTATAATATGTGCTTTATATTTGCTTTTAAAAATACATATATATAATCCTGATAATAAATTGAAAGATAGGTATTGGTAAACCCATCTTCACCTAAGAAGCCTGAGACCTCATTTTCAACATCAGTAATTAAAGTTTTAAAAAAACTTTTTACATGTTTTCAAGCCTTTTAAAATTCTTTTTCTATAAACTATCTTCATTTTATTTCCAATTTTTTTTATAGTGGTAAAATATACATTGACATAAAATTTACCACTTTCTAGCTCCATTTTTTGACAACCATTACCCTATATCAAAATTTTTAGAATAATAATATCTGACAATTTCCTATGATTTTAATGTTTGTGCTCCTCTAAAATTTAGGTTGAAACTTAATCCTCAAGACAATGGTATTAAGAGGTAGGGCGTTTCCCTTTGTGAATGGGATCACTATCCCTGTGCAAGGGCTTAAAGAAGGCTGTTTGGCTTTTTTCCACCTTTCACCATGTGAGGACACAGCACAAAGCACCATCTTAGCAGTGGAGACTGGGCTCTCACCAGACACTGAATCTGTTGGTGCCTTGATCTTGGACTTCCCAGCCTCCAGAACTGTGAGAAATACATTTCTATTATTTATAAATTACCCAGTCTATGGTATTTTTGTCACAGCAGCAGGAATGAGCTAAGACCTAATCATAAACCCTAAATTTACACTCTAATATGGGAGCAATTGTTTTTTGGAATTCCACATCATGGACAGAAGCAAAGACATATGCAATTAGCTATGGGACCCTTTTTATCTATACTATAGATCACTAGCAACCAGAATTTTCATTAAATACTCTAGGAATCCCTATGGATTTTCCCAGAGTATAGTGAAAAAACATGGAATCAGCTTTTATACTTAAAGTATAAAAGACTAAGAGACTAGAAATTTAGAATTATCTAGCAACATTTAAAAATTGAGAGATTTCACTTTGTTTCTATAAGATCTTGAGACTGCAGCTCCTACATTAAACAAATACATGAAAAACAAATATATAATTACAAATGATAATATTATATGTAGCAGAAAACCAAGGTGATAGAAGAACAATTTAAATGGGAAAAGGTAGTTCAAGAAGGTTTATCTATAGGCTGAAATATGAAGTAAAAATGAGAGCTAAACAAACCAACAAAACCTATTACGTGAAGAACAGTCTGGGCAGAGGGAGCATCACTTGTGGTTGCCCTGAGGCAACTGCTATCCACGCCACTCCACCTGTTCCTACAACCTTTTTTGGATACAGAGGCAGAATCATCCTTCCTTCTTTTAAATGCAAGCCCCTCTACTGGTGTTCTGGAGGCCAACTCATCTTTCAAGACTTTGATTCTTTTTCCTATCATAACTGTCTTATGTCTCCAGGCTCTCCCCTTCTAAAAGAGACTTTCCAACAATATGAAAGCATTATTTAGTATAACATATCTTTAGAAAACCCTCACATCTTCCTCTAGGCACTAGCCTAGTGGTTCTCAACCTTCTTAACACCGTGGCCCTTTACTACAGTTCCTGTGGTTTGTGACCCCACAGGCTGAGAACCACTGCACTAGCCCATTTCTTTGTTTCTCTTCATAGCAAAGCTTATAAAGTAGAAAATACATATTTTCCTCTTCTTTACCTCTTTTCCTACCCTAACTCACTCTTCAAATTACTTGAGAGTACAGTCATACTACTGGACTAAAACTGCTTTTACTAGTATGACCAAGGATCTCCATGTATGGTCAATATCAGCAGATGTTCCCATTCTACATTCTCTTCCTGGGTGATCTTACCTCTTCCTGTAGTACCATCTCCATGCTGTTAACTACTCTCAAGCTTACGTTTCAAACTGTGATTTTTCTGCTGAGCTCCAGATTCATATACTCAACTTTATACTGGTTATTTCTACTTGGCCACAGCCATCTATATTTTAAATGTCCCTAACTAAACTCTGTTCTAGCCTCCTATAGAACTATACCTCTCTCAGTCTTCTACATCTCTGTAAATGGCACATCACCCTATTGCCCAAACCAAAATCTGGGAGTTGTTCTTGTACTTCCAACTCTCTTTTCTTCCTGTTCCTGCCATTAATCCCACACAAAATAATCACAAATCCATCCAATTCTATTTCCTCTCACAGTACTGGATGTCTCTAATAGACTTCTGTCCTTCCTTGTCCTTTTCTCAATTATTCTTCAAATAGTAGTCAAAGTAATTTTTAAAAAATGTAAACAGGACCTGTCATCTACTTAGCAATTTTCAAGGGCTTTTTATAACACATAGAACAAAACCCAAATTCCTTAACAAGGCATAAAAGTAGTATATAACTTTCCTTTCTCTTTGTATACCACTCTCCTTGGCAATGGTACTCCCCTGTTTAGAATGGTAGACTTCAACCCTATAATTGAGGAGAATGTGCAGACCTCTTCCCCACTTCATCACATAGCAGGAGCAAAGAGGCCTATGAGTGGGAAAGCACTGAATAAATAAAGGAAAGTATAATTTTTCAGTGTGTGCTGCTCATACAACTTATAAAATAGAAGAAAATAAAGGAGGAAAGGTTATTTCAGATCAAGTTCTACAGAGCCTGGAAAACTAGGTTAAGAATTTTAGATTTTATTCTTAAAAGAAATGAAGAGCCAATATACCATTTTAAACAGGGGAGTACCATAATTATAGCTTATTTCACAAAGAATACACTCAAAGAAGTAAAATAATAGGAAACTAGATAACATGACTCTAAAATATGTTTGTCTTATTATCAGTATTTTTAACCAACACAGTCCCCCTGACTTGGGAGTGAAGTAAAATATATAAGGAATAGTAGAAAATAATCAAACTGAATTTCTTAAGTTTAAAGAGCTCTACAGAACAACAGAACACTACCTCATGGCACTTTGTTACAAGCAAAGGTCAAACTAGTTGAGGTGGTTATTTACTTCTGATGATGAAATTAATTTTATACACATTTGCAAAATTCCTCTAAAGTATATTAAAACACACTGAAAATATTTACTGTTTTCTTTAAATTAAACATACAAAATATCCAAATAACACGTAAGAATTTAAGGGGAAAAATAAAAGCTCCCCTCCCCCACTGTCCCTGAACCTCCTAGTCTTACTTTCTAGTGATAACCACTAAAAAACAAGTTTTCTTATGTCCATTTAAATTCCTGCCTAGTAGTACAAAAATATTTGTTCAAAGAAAGATACTCTGCAGGGTAGTGCCTATGGTTCAGTGAGTAGGGCACTGGCCCCATATACTGAGGGTGGCGGGTTTGAATCGGGCCCAAGCCAAACTGCCACAAAAAATAGCCAGGTGTTGTGGCAGGCACCTGTAGTCCCAGCAACTTGGGAAGCTGAGGCAAAAGAGTCACCTAAACCCAAAAGCTGGAGGTTGCTGTGAGCTGTGATGCCACTGCACTCTACCAAAGTGAGACTCTGTCTCTTAAAAAAGAAAAGATATTATGCATATACAAAACATTATATACAAACTGATTTGATATACCATAATTTAACTAGGCAACTAATTGGGTTGTTTGCAATTGTTATTCTTCCACAGTATGCTGCAGCAAACATCTAAATGTGTGTGTGCGCATATGAGTGAAATTTTATTTTTCAGGGTACAGTTTATCCGTATATCTACAACTGCTTAAGTGGAAATGCTGTGAGAAAGGGAAAATTCATTTCCATATGAGTTAGATATTGCCAAATTGTCCCATACCTTCAAAAACGGTGCAACAAGCTTGGCGCCTGTGGCTCAAGTGGCTAAGGCGCCAGCCACTTACACCTAAGGTGGCAGATTTGAATCCAGCCCGGCCCGCCAAAACAATGATGGCTGCAACCAAAAAAAAAAAAAAAAAAAAAAGCCAGGCGCTGTGGTGGGTGCCTGTGGTCCCAGCTACTTGGGAGGCTGAGGCAGGAGACTCGCTTAAGCCCAGGAGTTGGAGGTTGCTGTGAGCTGTGATGCCATGACACTCTACCCAGGGGGATAGCTTGAGGCTTTGTCTCAAAAAACAAAACAAACAAACAAACAACAACAACAAAAAAAACAGTGCAACAAATCTGTACTTCTAACAATAGCCTATGGGAGTATGTGAATGTTTCTCCATGTATTCAACTATACTAAGGATCCAAGTCTTTTTATGGGGGGGCGAGGGGGCAGGGGAGGAAGGAAGCTAGAAAGGGAGGATGAAGGGTTATTGCCAAGTTCTCACCTAACATGCACAAAGTAACGGTATACAGTATACCTGCTGGGCGAAGGGCTCAACTACAACTTGAACTTTATCTCAGAACCAAAAACAATGTAATATAAACATTTGTACCCAGTTATCAATCTGAATTTAAAAAAAAAAAGAAAAAATTTTTTCATCTGTGCTATTCTGATAGGCGAGATAAAATCCATGGTTTTAACATATTTAATTACTAAGAAAGTTAAGTATTGCTTTATATGTTTTAATAGCCGTATGTATTTTTACCATAAACTTTTAGTTCATGTCGGTTGTTCTATTAAGTTGTCTTTGATTTGTAAAAAGCTCTTCGCAGAGTAAGAAAATCAGCCCCTTTTCTGAAGATTCTCAATTTCTTAAAGCTGTTTTCCCACTTTCCATTTACAAATTTTTATAAATTGACTTTGTAATATTTCCCACCATGAAGAAACTTTAATATGTAGATACATTTATCAAATCTTTTTAATACATTTATGACTCCCAGATTTTCAGATCTTGAAAGTCTTCCCCCATTCTACTTTCTTAGAAAAGCTGTAATAATCCATGCTTTCATCAGGACTTTAATGATCTTTACATGTAGATCTTTGTCAATTTTGGTGACAAGAGTAAGGAAGAGCTGCAACTTACATTCTCTCTAGATTTCAAATGGCTAAAAAAGCACCTTGGCAGGCTCGGTGTCTGTAGCTCAGCGGCTAGGGTACCAGCCACATACAATGGAGCTGGCGGGTTCAAACCCAGCCCTGGCTTGCCAAACAACAGTGACAACTACAACCAAAAATAGCCAGGCATTGTGGCAGACACGTGTAGTCCCAGCTACTTGGGAGGCTAAGGCAAGAGAATTGCTTAAGCCCAAGAGTTGGAGATTGCAGTGAGCTGTGACACCATGTCACTCTACCCAAGGGAACACAGTGAGACTCTGTTTCCCCCCCAAAAAAGGCATCTTGGCATTATTTGTCAAATAATCTTTTTTTCCAAACTGATCTGAAATGACACCTCTATCATAGAGTAAATGCTCAGTATATTTGCATCTATAGTTGCCTGACCCTAAATCACAAACCTACGTCATTCACTTCACTTCATCTCATTACCCCATCCATCTATTACCTCGCATCATCACAAGAAAAAGGGTAAGTAAAGTAAGATATTTTGAGGGAGAGGCCACATTCAGATAATTTTTATAACACACTGTTATAATTGTTTTATTATTAATCTCTCACTGTTCCCTGATTGCTAGATTGACCAAGAATAGAATAAGAATATTTTTATCAAAAATGAAAGAAGCAACATTACTATTGTATTATAGAAATACAAAGGATTATAAAGGAATACTATGAATAATAGTGTGCCAACAAATTAGATAACTTAGATGAAATGGACAAATTCCATTCTTAAAAAGTCACCATGTACTAAATCTGACAATCAGAATAAACCTGTATCAAGTGAACAGATGGGATTATTAATTTAAAAATGTATCTACAAAGAAAAGGCCCAGATGGATTCTCTAATGAATTCTACCAATCATTTGAAGAATTACTACTAGTTTTTTTTCCATAAAGTCTTCTAAAACTTTAGAGAACATACCCCAACTAATTTTATGAACCCAGTGTTACCCTTATATGAAAAACCAACAAATATGTCATAAACAGCAATCTAGTATCTCTTATAATATGGACACAAAAAAAGTCCTTAACAAAATAGTAATAAATCAAATCTAGCAACACATAAAAAGAATTATACACCTTGGCCAAGTAGGGTTTATCCTGCAAATGCAAGGTTAGCTCAACATTTAAAAATCAATCAACAGAATAAGAAACAAAAATCACTTCATCTGAGAAACTGAGATTCTACTGAGATACAGAAGCAGAAAAAACATTTAACAAAATCCAGCCACCTCCTCTTTTTGGGGGAGACACAGAGTATCACTCTGTTGCCCTGGGTAGAGTGCTGTCGTGTTATAGCTCATACAACTCTAAACTCTAGGGCTTGAGCTGGTACTACAGGCATGTGGCAGAATGTCCAGCTAGTTTTCTATTTTTAGTTGAGATGGGGTCTCACTCTTGCTCAGACTAGTCTCAAACTCCTGAGCTGAAGGGATCCACCTGTCTTGCCCTCCCAGAGTGTTAGAATTATAGGCATGAGCCTTCATGGTTGGCCAGTGACACCAGCCCCTTTTTTAATAACAATACTCAACAAACCAGGAATAGAAAGAACTTCCTCATTCTGATACAGAACATCTATTAACTATTAAGGTAAAATTATACTTAAGTGGTGAAAGACTAGATGCTTGCCTTCTAAGACGGAAGACACAAGAGTACATCTGCTGTTGCCACTTTTATTCGACATTGTACTGGAGTGCTATCCAGGACAATTCAGCAAACACAAAAATAAAACAAATGAATAAAATCAGAAGGCATTCGGATTGTAAAAGAAGCAGCAAAACTATATTTGTAGATGACAAGATCTCAGATCTCATATCTAGAAAATCCTAAGAAATCCATAAAAAATTAGAACAAATAAATGAGTTCACTAAGATTGCAGAAAACAAATATAAAAATCAATTGCATTTTATACACTTATAATAAACAAAAAATGAAATTAAGAAAATCCTATTCATAAGAACATTAAGAATAATAAAATATTTAGGAAAATATTGAATTTAAAAAATGCAAAACTATATTCTGTAAACTACAAGACACTGTTGAGAAATTAAAGATCTAAATAATGAAAAATATCCCATACTATGAATTAAAAGACTTATTTTTAAAGAGACAATATTCCTTGAACTGATCTACAGATTCAATGCAATCCCTATCAGAATCTAACCTGCTATGCAGATATTGTCAAGATGGGGCAGTACCTGTGGCTCAGTGTAGGGCGCTGGCCCCACATACCAATGGTGGCAGGTTTGAACCCAGTCCCGGCTAAACTGCAACAAAAAATTAGCCAGGCGCTTATGGCCTGCAGTCCCAGGTACTTGGGAGGCTAAGGCAAGAGAATCACCTAAGCCCAGGAGTTGGAGGTTGCTGTGACTTGTGAAGCCACGGCACTCTACCGAGGGTGATAAATTGAGATTCTGTCTCTTAAAAAAAAAAAGTTGCCAAGATAATTCTAAAATTTATACAGAAATGTAAGTCATCCAGAATAGCCGTCATGCTTATGAAAAATGAAGCAAAGTTAGAGGACAATTCCAAAAACTTACTACAAAGCAATAGTAATCAAGAAAGTATGGTACTGCCACAAGAATAAACATAAAGATCAACAGAATATTATTAGGAGTCCAGAAACAAACCCCATACATTTATGGTGAACAGATTTTTGATAAAAGAGTACCAAGACCATTCACTGGGGAAAGAATGACACTGTGGCAGCTGGATATCCACATGGAAAAGATAAATTTGGATCCTTACTTCACATCAAATGCAAAAATCAACCTATGTGTAAAAGCTAAAACTATAAAACTCTTAAAAGAAAACAGAGGTAAATCTTTATGACCCCAAATTTGACAAAGGATTCTTAGATATAACACTAGAAGCATAATCAATGAAACACAAAACATAAATTAGACTTCATCAAATTTAAAACTTTGGTCCTTTAAAGGACATCATAGAGAATGTGAAAAAGAACCCATAGAATGGGAGAACATATCTGTAAATCACGTATCTGATAAGGGACATGTATTTAGAATACATAAAGAACTCCTAATAACTAACTAATAACAAAAAGACAAATAACTTAATTACAAACAAACCCAGAATCTGAATACATAGTTCTGGAAAGAAGATAAATAGCTGGACAATAAGCACATGAAAAGATGTTCAACATCATTCGTCATGAAGGAAATGCAAATCAAAAGCAAAATGAGATACTACTTCATCCATTCTAGGATAGCTGTAATAAAAAAGACATATAGTAACAAGTGCTGACAAAGTTGTGGAAAAAGCTGGAACCTCATATGCTGTTGCTTGGATGTAAAATGAGGCAGTAGCTTTGGCAATCTTACGGTTACTCAAATGATTAAACATTGTCAACTTAGCAATGCCACTCCTGTGAGAAATATATCCATATAAAAACTTGTACATGAAAATTTATAGAATAAAATGGTATAAAAATATTCTATGGTCATTTGAAAAAAGATTTTGATTTTAAAGTTTTTAAAATCACACAGACTATATAAATACACACACACCATATATTAAAAAATTAGATCAAGCTTATTATTTACGTTATTCCCAGACGTTTTTTAAATTTCACTCTTTAAAACTAAATTTCAACTTTATGATCTGTCATGAGCTAACTATGTGCGTTCAAGCTCCCTACTATTATTCTGTATTTGCTCATTTCTCTTTAAAAGTCTCTTAGGGTTTTTGTTAATTATGGTCTATTTTATTCTTTCTCCCACATAAGCAAATTCGACCCTCCTCTCTATCTCTAAAATACCCTTTACCTAATGATACAGTCCAAGAGTTTTTTTTCACATAACTTAATATCTTCATTCTTTTATAAGGCACTCTAAACTTCATTACTGATGGAACCTGTGATTCTCATTTTATGAATTTTTTATGCAAAGTTCTTTGATGTTTAAAGATTTATGCAAAATATCTGCATTGTGGAATGCAAATCAGTATAAAAATATTGCTCTTTAATTCCTGTAAGACTGTTGGTAAATTTAACCTCATCTATATTAATGGCCTCACATTTCTTTTTGAAGAAAAATTTTCTTCAGATTTTGAAAGTAAAATTTCCTTTTTACTTTTAACCTTTCTGAATCATTTTACTTTTGATGTCTCTGCTATATAGCATAGAAGCAAGTTTGTTTTTTAATTCAATCTGCAAAGTTTTTTTAATATAGGTGAATCTGGTTTATTCATAGATAGCTGCCTGTTTTCTCCATTTTAAAAATTTTTATCATATTTTTTCTTTTGTTACAAATTTACTACACTCTATTTTCTTTCCTTTACCCCCAGGCCTACCCCTGCCATTTTTCTAAAGATTCTGGATGTTTTACAGTTTGATTTTAACTCTTTTAGAAACAACTTTTATATTTTAAATACTATGATTATATATGTATTTCTTTTTTTAAGTTTCAAAATATTAAGGGGTACAAATGTTTTGTTACATGGATAGTTTTTATAATGCTTAATTAAGGGCTATTAGTGTGTCTATCACCTGAATAGTCCATTGTGCCTTTTAGGTACATTTTTACCCCTCCCTTTTTCCCATCTCCCTCCCTTTTTTTTTGGAGACAGAATATCACTCTGTCACCTTGGGTAGAGTGCTATGGTGGTGTCATGGTACACAGCAACCCCAAACTCTTGGGACTCAAGCAATCCACTTGCCTCAGCCTCCCAAGCAGCTGGGACTACACGTGCCTGCCACAATGCCTGGCTAGTTTTTCGATTTTTAGTAGAGATGGGGGTCTCAGTCTTGCTCAGGCTGGTCCTGAACTCCTGAATTCAAATAATTCACCAGACTCAGCCTCCCAGAGTGCTAGGATTACAGGTGTGAACCACCTTGCCCAGCCCTCCCTTGCCCCTTTAATTTCCAGTAACTTTTATTTCTGTGTCCATGTGTGCCCATCAATTAGATCCAAATTATTAGAGAGTACATGTAGTGTTTGTTTTCCATTCCTGGGATACTTTACTTAGGATAATGTACTCCAGTTTCATCCAAGTAGCTGCAAAAGATATTAACTCATTTATTTTTGCTGCTGATTACTCCATGATACATATATACCAAAACTTGTTAATCCACTCATAAACTGACAAGCAATTATGTTGATTCCACATCTTTACAAATGGGAATGAATTGTGCTGTAATAAACATTTCAGTGCAAGTGTCTTTTTGATAAAATGACTTCTTTTATTTTGTGTACATACCTACTAGTGGCACTACTAGATCAAATAGTAGGTATACTTTTAGCTCTCTGGGAAATCTCCATACTGTTTTCCACTGAAGTTATTTGCAGTCACACCAACAAAGTGTAAGTGTTTCTTTCTCTTTGCATCCATGCTAGCATCTTTTGGTATTTGACTTTTTAGTAACAGCCATTCTGACAGGGGTAATATGATGTTTTATTGTGGTTTTAATTTGCATTTCCCTCATGATTAGTGACATTGAGCATTTTTTCATGTTTGGTGAACATTTGTCAATCTTCTTTTGAAAAGCTTCTATTCACAGGCGGCGCCTGTGGCTTAAAGAAGTAGGGCTATGGCCCCATATGCTGGAGATGGCGGGTTCATATCCAGCCTCCGCCAAAACTGAAAAAAAAAAAAAGGAAAAGCTTCTGTTCTTGTCCTTTGCTCACTTTTTAACCAAGTTATTTTTTTTCTTGCTGATTTGTTTCTTTACTGATTTTGGTTATCAGCCCTTTATCAGATGGATAGTTTGTGAATGTTTCCTCCTATTTAGTAGGTTATTTACTTGCTCTGTTGATTATTTCCCTTGCTGTGCAAAAGTTTAATTTAATCAAGTCCTACTTATTTATTTTTGTTGTTGCTGTATCATGTATCTTTTTTTTTTGTATTTCTTGGTTTATCAATTTTAAAGATGCAATTAGTTCATTTATACTACCTTAAACTCTCTTTCATCTGTCTATCCTGTTCATAATGGTCTTTTTGCTTTCCTTCTTGCGTTTTTGCATGGAAAAATTCATTCTTTTTCTTTTAAGTTCAATTCTACCACCAACATATGTCCCAGTATTGATCATTACATACAAATTTTTCCCAGGACCTGGTTGGAAACTTAAAGTTTCTTTTTAAATTGCAGGTTCAATTTTTCCTTATCTGTTTATTTTCTGTTATCTTTGTTACAGATAACAAAACATTGTGTTGTTGGGTTTTCATTATCAGTCCTCAAATTCCATTCTTTTTCCTAATTGATGTAATTTTTTCACTTCAATTTATTCTCCTATCTCCTAAATCTCCTTTTCATCTCATTATTGTATCATCTTTTATCTCACACATTTCTTTTCTTCTAAGTTTATTCAGCATGTAAAACATTTAGGAAAAATTTTCTTGTGTCTTCTACAATGTGCCTATATAAATCATATTTCCATCTTTCTTTTGCAAGCTATTTCTCCCATACTACCCACTGCAGAATTGCTTCATCTTATATAGTTAGTATTTTTAAGTATGTGGTAAAAATCATATGACATTAAATTTACCATCTTAACTGTTTTAAGTGTACAATATATCACATTGTTGTGCAATATATCTCTTTTTCAATTTGTTAACACTGAAACTATGCCTACTAAACACTAACTCCTGCAGCCCTTAGCAACTACCTTTCCACTTTCTATTTCCATGATTTCAACTACTTAGATACTTCATATGCATGGAATCAGGGCTTCTCAAATTTTTTAAACAGGGGGCCAGTTCACTGTCCCTCAGACCATTGGAGGGCCAGACTGTGGGCCCTAGGACAAGTCGGCTGCTAAGTAAGACAGGCAGCAGTGATTTTCCCATGTTTACCTCCCAAATTGCTAGAATTACAGGTGTGAGCCACCATACTGAGATGAATTCTGTAGGTTATATGTCCAGATGTGGGACTGTTGTATCTTATGGGTAATTCCTTTCACTTTTTAGAAGAACCTTCATACTGTCTTTCATAATGCCTGTACCCATTTACATTCTGACAAAGAGTGCACTAGGTTTCGATTTCTTTGCATATGCACCAACACTTTTTATCTTCTGCTGTTTTGATAGTGGCCTTCCTAATAGTTGTAAAGTGTTTTCTCACTGTAGTTTTTATTTATATTTTTCTTATGATTAGAGATGTTGAGCATCTTTCCACATACTTATTGCCCATTAGTATATCTTCTTTGACGAACTATCTATTCAAGTCCTTTACGCACTTTAAAATTAGGTTGCTTGTTTTCTTCTTATTGAGTGGAAGTTCTTTATATATTCTGGATATTAACCCCTTATCAGATATGTGATTTATAAACATTTCCCTCATTCTGTAGGTTGCCTATTCATGCTCATTATGTACTGTTTCCTCCAGTATGTATAAGTTTCAAGGTTGATATAGTCTCACTTGTTTACTTTTGCTTTTGGTGTCATATTCAAGAAATTCTTGCTGAGTTCAATGTCCTAAAGCTTGTCCCCTATGTTTTATTGTAAGAGTTTATGGTTTAGGTCTTATGTTTATATCTCTACTCCATCCTGGGTTAGTTTTTATATATAGTATAAGGAAAAACCAACTTCGCCTGTGGTCTCAACTACTTGGGAGGCTAAGGCAAGAGAATCACCTAAGCCCAGGAGTTGGATGTTGCTGTGAGCTATGTGATGCCACGGCACTCTACCGAGGGCAACAAAGTGAGACTCTTTCTCTTCAAAAAAAAAAGAAAGACCAACTTTAATCTTTCGCATATAGATATCCAGTTTCCCCAACACCCTTTGTTGAAGAGACAATCATTTCCCCATTGTATATTCTTGGTACCCTTTTCAAAAATCATTTATTTCATGCACTCTATCAGTTGAATCTAGACTATTTTCAAAATATAGATTATATATAACAGCTCCTAGACGCTTTTCTCTCCTTATCTAGGTACTGTTCTATTTTACCCTATCTAAGAGGTAAAGCTTGACTGCTGGGTTGTAATGGTTCGTGTTCTATATGCTTTTCTTTTATGTCAGAAAAAAAGGTGACCATGAAAAAACATAAATAGATTTCATTTTGGTTATTTTTTACAGTAATTTTTTAGAAGTTTATATTTATGATGTCTTTTGTCGTAATCGTCTGGAATATCTTTAGGTTTTAGTATTGAGACATGATGTTTCACTTTTAATAGTATTCAGCCTTATGTATTTATTTATAATCCTGTTTCTAAGTTGCTACTATCTTTATCCAAAAGCAACAATTACTTTACATTCAATACAAATGAACACATAAATTAGCAATGAAATGATTTATGTAAGTAAAAAAAAAGGAAAAAAATGAATCACTATTTAAATCATAGGCTATACTCTCATCAGAACGGAATGAAAACATACAAACACTGACATCAATGTACACATGGAAACACAAAGTACACACACACATACACACACCTCAATCCCATTACCTTCAATATCTAACGATAAGGACTCCTTATTCTCTGTCCAGGCTTCCACAGGAACTGTCATCTTACTATGGGTCTCTTCTCTCTGTTTAGTGCTTTTAGTGTCTGGCAGGTTTTCTATTTTTGTGTCTTGTACTTGAGTTGAAGGCACTGCAGCAGGAATGAGACTAGATCCTAAGACAAGGAAATGAGTACATCAATAGGAAATGAACAATTTCATTTTATTTTTTTAAGAGATAGGTCTCACTGTTGCCCAGGTTGAAGTGGGTATGATCATAGCTCACTGTAACCTTGAATTATTAGGCTTAAGTGATCCTTCTGTCTTAGCCTCCCAAGTAGCTGGGACTACAGGCATGTGCCACCATACATGGCTAATTTTATTTTTTGCAGAGCTGAGGTCTGCTATGTTGCTCAGGTTGGTCTCGAACTCCTGGCCTCAAGAGAGTCTCCTGCCTTGGCCTCCTAAAATGCTGGGATTATAGGAGTGAGCCAATGTGCCTTGCCAACAAAAAATATTTAAAAATGCCTCTCAAGCATCTATTATGTGAAAGGCTTTGTTGCTGGTGTGGAAGAAAAAATATAAAAGATCACTCAGAAATGTTTTTAGAAAACAATCTAGATTAGGGTTAAAGTCATGTACATAAACAGATATCATACCAAATTAAAGAATTACACCACAAAAGAGAGCCAGATAAAGAATTATAAGGATCTGAAGGAAGGAAAACTAATTCTAGCTAGGAGTACTGCAGAACTCTAGACAACTGAGTTGGCTATTAGAAGACAGCTAAGATGGGATACTCACTGATATGGAAAGAGAAAGGCATTTTAGACAAAAGTAAGTATACAACAAAGGAATGGAGTCAGGAAAATAACTAAGCAATTACAAAATATAGCAAGTATACAATTTATTTGATTATAGAATGTAATGAGGAAAAGAAGTAGAAATAGCATTCTAAAGAGGTAAGAATTAGCTGATTCTACTGTTATGGGAGACTATGCTAAAAGAGTTCAGATTTTATTCTTAATGGCAATGAAAAGTAAAGTTTTTGATTAGGAGACTAAAGTGATCAAAACCAGTAACAGTAAAAGGGGGGTATAATTTTTAAGTGTTGCCCAGAATATAATCTGTCTTTTTCAGAAAAGCAATACATAAAGAAGTGGCTAATTATGCTCTAAAATATGTTTCTAGTTTACAATTGTGGCAGAAACTGCCATCTGTCCTCTAATATCCATTTTCCTATTCCTCTAAAACAGAACCCTAATGTTAGCTGGGCACATGGATACCTGAATAAAGACTATTTCCCAGCCTCCCTGGCCATTTATCTTGATGTGGCCATGTGTCTAAGTCTGACCAACAGGATATAATGAAAATGGTACATGTAACTTCTGAGAGTATCCTTAAAGGAAAGAATATGCTTTTTCTTTCCCTTTTGTTCTGCTTTCTGGAATATGGAATGATGGTGACAGTTTAAGAACACAGGAGCTTTGTTTCTTGAATGAATACTCTGGAGCATGATGTCAATCCTGGTATCCTATCTCTGAATTTTTATGAGAAAGAAAAATAAAAAAAATAATTTTCTGTCTTCTTTAAGCCACTGTTCTTTTTTGTTTTCATCCCTCAGAGCCAAAACTAATCCTAACTGGCCACATTATTATAGCCATTTTTAATCAGAATAATCCAAATGAAGTAAAATTAGCTGATATTTGCTTAAGAAGTAAGCAACTGCATTCCTAAAGAATAAAGGTTTATATATAAAATGGTAGCATAGAATCAGTATCTCCTGGTCCTGAAATATTTTATCAACAGAGGTAATCTGTTTACTATCCGAAAGTTCTCCAGAAATATCTCAGAGAGCTTTAAATATGCCAATTTAAAGTATATAAAAAATGTAGTTTAAATATTTAAAATACGAGCAAGATAGAGAGGAAGGTTGAAGAGGAGAATAGAGAATACTTTCATATATATATATATATATATATATATATTCTTAAAGGAATTGTATCATTTTGGAAAAATAGAAGAACATAATATGCAGACATTCCAATCTAGCTACCTGCAGTGTCCTTCTGCAAGGATTCTTTTTCTTCAGGCTGGGCAGCTTTAGTCACTGCTCTTGTACTATAGATTTCTTCTTTCTGTTTTTTATCTGAGAGGTTCTTATCACCAGTGATGGACACTTGAACTTGGGCATCTGGAATAATAACATCATTTGATCTCACAGAGAAGGCAGAAATAATAAACATAATAGATGAGTAACTCTTTCAAAAAACATCCACACATAAAAAAACTTCAAATCCCTTTATATTAGGAAAAAAGCACCTTTTGGACTCTGCTATATAAAAACTGTGACATAAATTAGAAAGTTTCTATATTTTTCAGTATAAAACCACAATTTTAGTAAGGTAACATTTTATATAAAATCTGTTCTTTAATGGCTTGATGTAACAGTGAAAATAAACTATAAGCCTGGCATAGTGCCTCATGCCTGTAATCCCAGCACTATGGGAGAGTAAGCAGGATTGCTGCAGCCCAGGAATTTGAGACTACCCTGAGCAAAAAAGACCCCATCTTTATAAAAAAAAAAAAAAAAAAAAATTTAGCTGGGCGCAGTGGTACATGCCTATAGAAAGCTGAGGA
This sequence comes from Galago senegalensis, assembly GCA_963575145.1. Classification (NCBI taxonomy): domain Eukaryota; kingdom Metazoa; phylum Chordata; class Mammalia; order Primates; family Galagidae; genus Galago; species Galago senegalensis. Next base: position 23,422 of record CAUYTI010080886.1, read on the forward strand.
GCTGGCTCGGCGCCTATAGCTCAACCGGCTAAGGCGCCAGCCACGTACACCTAAGGGGGTGGGTTCGAATCCTCAGCCCGAACCCGCCAAACAACAATCACGGCTGCAACCAAAAAAATAGCCGGGCGTTGTGGCGGGCGCCTGTGGTCCCAGCTACTTGGGAGGCTGAGGCAAGAGACTCGCTTGAGCCCAGGAGTTGGAGGTTGCTATGAGC
>CAUYTI010080890.1:0-26754 GCA_963575145.1 Galago senegalensis
CAGAGCCTCAAGCTGTCCCCCTGGGTAGAGCGCCGTGGCATTACAGCTCACAGTAACCTCCAACTCCTGGGCTCAAGCGAGTCTCCTGCCTCTGCCTCCCAAGTAGCTAGGACCACAGGCGCCCGCCACAACGCCCGGCTATTTTTTGGTTGCAGCCGTCATTGTTGTTTGGCGGGTCCGGGCTGGGGATTCGAACCCGCCACCTTAGGTGTACATGGCTGACGCCTTAGCCAGTTGAGCTATAGGTGCCGAGCCAGGGCATGAGATCTTGGTAAAGATGATGGTTCTGTTACTTACTAATCTGTTCCTGAGAAAGCAATATCATCTCTTTAAGCACCAGTTTCCTCATTTGTAAAAGAGGATTTTGCTGATATCCCGCCTCAAAGGGTTATCTTTAGAATAAAGTATGAGATACAATGAAAAAAAAAGAAGACTTGGAAGTGATTACAGCCAATTTGCTTATGAATTTCAGCTCCATTACTTATTAACTGTGTGATTTGGGGCAAATCACTTAATTTCTGTGAACATCATTTTTTTTCTTTGTAAAATTGGGACAATAATAGCTCCCTTGTAATATTCGTTTGAGGACATTTGTATATATCAATACAGGGGAAAAGAAATATCTCTTCTACTGTTAGGTTCATGGCTGAGGCTTCTATAACAAAAGACAGATTAACAATAAAAAAAGCATAGAGATTTATTTAATATAAGTTTTACATGAAATAGGAGAACCTTCACAAGGAATGGAGGCCCAGTGAAATAGGTAAACTTGTTTATTTTTCTGTAAAGTTTTTTTTATTTGAGGCAGAGTTTCTCTATGTTGTGCTCAGTAGAGTGCTATGGCATCAAGTTCACAGCAACCTCACTCTTGGGCTTAAGTGATTCTCTTGCCTCAGCCTCCCAAGTAGCTGGTACTACAGGCACTCACCACGACGCCCAGCTATTTTTTCGGTTGCAGTTGTCATCATTGTTTGGCAGGCCCAGACTGGGTTCAAAACCACCTGCCTTGGTGTATGTGGCTGGCACCTTAGCCACTGAGTTACAGGTGCTGAACCATTCCGTAAAGTTTGATAAAGTATCAGGCAGTCATGAAGAAGTATGATTAGACGAAGGGGGTGTGATCTGGTAATAAACCGGAGGTGAACTTAGCAAGACCTGTTTGTTCAGATTCTTCTTTATCTCCCTGTGTCTTCAGAAAAAGGTTGTTCCTTTCCTCTGGGTATAGGGAGGGTATCTCTCCAATGAGGATCTGATAACTTGCTTCAGGGAGAAGGTTGAGGGGAAGGTCAGAATGGCCTTCCTGCTTCTGCTGTTTTCTCAAATATCAAGAGTGTCATATTTGGGGTAGCATGTCCTAAGCTCCATTATAAGAAATTCAAAGCAGTGTCTGACCTATAATAGGTGTTCAATGAATGCCTGAGATATTCTCAGAAGATTTAGTCTAATTTCCTCAGAACTGTTCCTGTAAAGTCTTAAAATACATTTAGCAGAACATGTGCTTCCGTGGTTTTAAAATGACTGTGAAGTTTGATTCTGGAGGCTGTAGGTGGTGTAAGGTATGGGCTTTGCTGTTAGATTTCCATTCTAAACTCCCATGGCACATGGTCAGGCAGACTCTTCTGCCAAGGAAGGGCCTCTGGAAATGGCAAGTTTTGTGGTAAGCAGATTGAAAGGGAGGAGGAGGAAACTTGGTAGCTAGGGAAACTTGGGAGGGAGAATGAAAATGGGAAAGGTGGTGGTGCTTCTGGGTTACCCTGAATAGCAGTATGTCAGGACCTTTGTGGTGAAACTAATTTTCATTGTGATCTCAGGCTCTCAGACTGTAAGTACCTCAAAGGCTGAAACCATGTCTAAGTCCTTTGCTGCCCCAAACACCTGACACAGAGTAGCTATACTAGTATATTTTGCTGAAAGAATGTCTGAGGTAAAGAACTGGTGTGGCCCATTGAGTTCCTTAAATCCTCAGTGGCTCCTATTCTTCACCCCAGCTCTATCTTGGAGAAATACTTGGATTTAACCACGCTTTTTTCAGTCTTTAACCTTAAGGATTTGCAGGATTTCAGGCCTTGAAGCTCAGCTCTGCTGCCAACTTCCCTTTGCAGACTTGGTCAGGCCAGAAAGCCATTTGTTCATCCCTATGTAGGACCTGGCAGGTTCCTCTTTCTGGTTTTTAATGCTGGGTGGGGTTTGTGGTTCTAATGCACGAGAGCCTGAGAATATGAAATCCACATGACCAGGTAAATAGCATTTCCTTAAAAGCCTTGTGAGAAAATGTACTGCTGGGGTATTCTCTCTCCCTCCAACCCTGTCCACCCAAAGGATGTGCTCATATAACCCATTAATTCAGTAAATACTTAGCGTACATACCATGGATCAGACATTCTGCTTTAAGTAATTATCTCACCAAATACAAGTATTACTTTGAGTTAGACTGATGGTATTGCCCTCCATTTCACAGATAAAGAGTCTAGAGTTTAGATTAAAGGAAATGACTTAAGGAGAGGCCCAGGGCTTGAACCTGGTCTTTATGTCTAGTAGATAATTACTGATTGCCATGCTTGTCTCCCTTACCTGAGTGGGAAATCCTAGAAGGCAAGAGTCTTATTTTGTCTAATTCAAATCTTTGTTCCCTATTCTCAGCACAGGGGCTGAAATGATATTTTTTATTGACTATTTATTTAATACATCGGAAAGTTGTAGATTCAAAGAGTTGGGGTGAATGTATGAGAGACATTATTTGTCCAGGGAAGTCCTGGTCCTGATAAATTTTTTGTAATCCATGGGGTCGAAAAAGAAAGCATTATTTACCCTCAGAAACCCATAATGGTAACTAACACAAATATTACAATGCTTTAAAGATCTTCATGTTTCATTGGGAAAATTATACCTCCTTCACTATGTTATATGGAGGAAATGTGAAATAATACAAGTAAAAGCCTGCTTAAGCAGTAAGTGTTAAGTTGTTTTTAGGCCTAGTTCTACCTGCCCTCTCCCCTTTCTGTGCTTCAGACTCTGAACACACAATGAAGTGATGAACCTAATGTTCTTGCAGCCCTTCCATTGCTTACTTCCTCCACTAACATGATACAGACAGTTCTACAGTCCCATTGCCCCTCTCTCTTTAAGCTCGCTGCCTGGTTTCCTGTAAAGACCGTTGCCTGCTTTAGTTTACTTTTCCTTTTAAGCTATTTCTGTGTGGGCTAGCTTTCTTTCCCTTTTGAGGTTGAATTGAATTGTGTAAGGCCTCAGGAAGTGGAGGAAGCACCTTCCTCAAACCTGGTTGCACCAAAAGCCCATCAAGTCAAGTCTTCTCCACAAAGAGGAAGAGAAAGCCTGGGTTGCTTAGCCAGTAGACAGAGTTTCTCTCTTGAGCTTTCTGGGTTAATTTTGTCACTTACAGAAGAGACATTTTCTTTTAAATTGCTGAACATCCACTTTCCATATCATTAACATCCCTGGGGCATTTTTGTGTCATTCTTTAATTTCTGTGCACCTTCCTACATCTGTCCCTGGCATTAGACAAAATAAATTCAAGCTGTCTTCTGCATAACAAGTCTTTTATCATTGCAATGATGATTTTATTTCTGTTGTTCTCCAGCTAAATATTTTTAAGAGATTCTCAGATACCTGCCTCTTCTTGCCCTCATATCACTTTCTCTCCACAAAAACTTTCTATTCCTGTGTAAGCCATCACGTCTAAGTTTTTTCACTGTTGCTGCAATAAGCCAGACATTCTTTATTATGTCCCCCAATCTGTTTCTCATAGTTTTTGTTGTTTAAGATGTTCTCCTTTTCTAGCTGTGCTTATACTCAACAACCTTTAAGGCCCAGTTCAAATATCTTTATGTCTGGTGCCTTTTCTGACACTTTTCTCCTGTCCCAGACAGAATTAATATCTCTTCCTTCAGAGTTTATATGGTACTTTGTTTTAGTGGCTGTGGCATCATTTCTTGTATCATATTGTATTTATTTGTACTGTATGTGTTATATTTTGTTTTATAATGACTTAGTTTATTTTAATTCTCCCTAAACACTTCCTCAGAACAATCAGTATTTACAAGGTTAGAAGTACCTAGTTTATAATGGTCAATAAAAGAGGCCTTGCATTGATTGCCTTACTGATGTGTAAGTTGCCTGATAGGTATTCTCATTAATCCTTGTAAGAGGTCTCTGACACAGATATTATGCCCATTTTACATATGAGGTAATTGTGGCCCAGAGCTAAAGTGATAGAGAGCTTAAGTGGTTGATTTATGATCTCACAGCTGGACTGGGATTCAAATCCAAGTTTGCTGACTCCAAGGTTTGAGTTTTATTTATAACTGTTCTTCTCACTTCTGCTTCTATATTCTTTATATGCACATCAGAAACACATGCATTGAATATGTGAATTTGTTTAATGCAGTGTTGGACAAGAGTTCAAATGGGAATATGGTGGAATGGGGAGCAAATAACTGATAGTCTCAGAATTCCTGTGTATTAAGAAATGGCCCATGGCTTGGCGCCTGTGGCTCAAGTGGCTAAGGCGCCAGCCACATACACCTAAGGTGGCAAATTCGAATCCCCAGCCCGGGCCCGCCAAACAACAATGATGGCTGCAACCATAGAATGGCCGGGCATTGTGGCGGGTGCCTGTAGTCCCAGCTACTTGGGAGGCTGAGGCAGGAGACTCGCTTTGAGCCCAGGAGTTGGAGGTTGCTGTGAGCTGTGATGCCATGGCACTCTACCCAGGGGAATAACTTGAGGCTCCGTCTAAAAAAAAAAAAAAAGAAATGACCCATGGTGCAGTGGCTCATACCTATAATCCCAGCACTCTGGGAGGCCGAAACAGGTGGATTGCCTGAGTTCACAGGTTCAAGACCAGCCTGAGCAAGAGTGAGACACCCCCCATCTCTAAAAAAAAAAAAATAGCCAGGTATTGTGGTGGGCACCAGTAGTCCCAGCTACTAGGCAGGCTGAGACAAGAGAATCACTTGCACCCAAGAATTTAAGGTTGCTGTGAGATATGACTACAGGCCCTCTACTAGGGTGACAAAGTGAGACTCTGTCTTGAAAAAAAAAAAGGCTCGGCACCTGTGGCTCAAGTGGCTAAGGTACTAGCCACATACACCTAAGGTAGTGGGTTTGAATCCAGCCTGGGCCTGCCAAAACAACAATGACGGCTGCAACCAAAAAAAATAGCCAGGCATCTGTGGTCCCAGCTACTTGGGAGGCTGAGGCAGGAGACTTGCTTGAACCCAGGAGTTGGAGGTTGCTGTGAGCTGTGATGCCACGGCATTCTACCCAGGGGAATAGCTTGATGCTCTGTCTCAAAATAAAAAGAAATGGCCCTACAGTAATTAATGCTGTAATTGCAATTGTGGGCAGTTCTATAATTTGGCATTTAAAAATGAATCTGTTTCAGCTGGTTAACAGATGTAACAACACCTACCTTTGGGCATGTTCTATTCTAAAAAAAGGATGGAAAGCTGCCTCTCACACTACCACAGGCAAGGTGGATGAGCTCAGCTTTGACCTGAAATTGTGTTTGTGCTTCTGAAATCTTTTGCCTCTGAGCTTTGTCATATTTTTGTCAGGTGCTGATAACCTATTTTTTCAGAGCTGTAGAATCAGACAATTGGAAATGGGGTTCTTTTCCCAACTGTTTGAACAGCTTGAACTTTTGCCAGGGAGTACTTAAACGTAAAGGATGTTTTTGGAATTGGTAAAGGAGGCCAGAAGGTAGACCCTGGGAAACACCTCTGCCTCTTTGTTTCATGGCATGGGCCATTGATTAATGTATTCTTTTAAGTTGACTAATAGTGGATGTATTATAGAAAGGTTAAAAAAAAATAAGACGTGAGTTCAACCTCTTGTTATTTCCATGTGTGTATGTGATTTATACTTCCTAGACCTGTTTATTTAGGTGTTTTAATCCTGTGATTCTTTCTGGGCGAAGTGATCCTGATGTCTGGGGACACACATCCTTGCTGCCTAAAAACCATTCAAGGCTTTAAATATAGCTTCTCCCCCTTTTTAACTCATGACTCCTTTATTCACAATCTGTATCTAAAAATTTGTTGAGAGAGGGATTCTGGGAAGATGGCCGACTGGTAACAACCCTTAGCAGAGGCTCCTGAGCAGAGGAAGAAAAACTGGACAGAATCGGACTCTATGAAGCCAAAGACGGGGAGCTGAACTAAGAAAGAAGTTCAGCAAGCTGTAACTCCAAGGAAGAGCATTCAAGAAAACAAATTGCAGGTACAAAGCCTATCTAATAGAGGCTGGGAGACCCCTCTCCAAGCAGGGGCCTGCCGTGGGTTATCTGCAAACAAGCAGGGAACAAAAAACCTCACTGGAGTGAGCTACTAAACTCCAGGTCTCTTTCTGCGTGGCCTTTGGCTCCAGCTGGGCCTGTGAGCAGAGAAGCAGACAACAGTGTGGACTGAGTCTAGCGGGTGGGAGTGTGGATCCGTGGCTCCAATTGTGCTATTGGAGACCCTTGAATACCTCTCTATTGGGCAGGGTTTGCACTGCCTGAGACAATTTGGTTGGAACCCATGTCTGGGGCTGTCCACTAGGGGATATTCTGAGGTTGACCTTCGAAGTTCTGTAGCGGAAAAGAACTGAAGGATGGGGGTTGGGCACCATAGCTGTTTTTATCTCTTTATAGTTGAGATTTAAACCTAATACTGTGGTTTCTTAAGATAGGGGAGAGGTTGGCTAATATCAGAACAGAGCTAGCTTGTGCTATCTCACCAAGTACATCCTCAGAGTCTCTGGCTAAAACTCTAAAAGGGGTCTTTGTAAGGTAGTAGGAAATAAGCCACGTTACAAAGCCTAGCAGATAAGGGGCTATCTCTACTACCTGGGAACCCCAATTCAATCTCACCCTACCAGTTCTAATAACGAAACGGTGGAAAATAAACCTGGTGCGGACCCAACAGAAGAACTCTGGCAACACAAATAACCAGAGTAGATCAACCCCCCCACCCAAGAAATGGCAAAGGAGATACAACTGAAGATGCCATGCATAGACAAATGGCAGCAATGTCAGAAACTGAATTCAGAGTATGAATGGCAAATAAGATAAATAGAATGGAAGGAAAGATATAAATTGAATTCCAAAGAGTAGTTCTAAAGTTGTCTAAAGAAATTAATGAATTCAAAGCCCAAGTTACCAAAGATATGGGCATAATGAGAAAAGAGCAGAGCTGAAGGAAATAAAAAAGTTAGTTAAGGAGCTCCAAAGATACAGTAGAATCCCTCAGTAATAGAGTTGAGCAGGCAGAAAAAAGGATCTCTGAAACTGAAGACAAAACTTTTGAATGTTCCCAAACACTCAAAGAGGCAGACAAATGGAGAGCAAAAATTGATCATTCCCTGAGAGAGTTGTGGGATCACTTCAAAAGAGCAAACATTCATCTTACAGGAATTCCTGAAGGTGAAGAGGATGGTCATAAAGGTAAAGATGCTCTACTCTAAGAGATTTTGGAGGAGAATTTCCTAAGCATTACAAGAGATGCAGAACTTCAGATAGCAGACAGTTTCAGAACCCCAGCAAGATGCAATCCAAATAAAGCATGTCCTAGACACATTGTGATTAACTTTGTCAAAGTTAAGATGAAGGAGAAAATTCTGCAAGCAGCCAGACATAAGAAAAGCATCACCTACAAAGGGAGAAATATCAGAATGATTGCAGATCTCTAGGCTGAAGAGAAATGTTGAAATGTTTCAAGCCAGAAGAAGATGGTCATCGACCTTTGGTCTCTTAAAACAAAACAATTTCCAGCGCAGTATCTTCTATCCAGCTAAACTGAATTTCATTTGTGATGGAGAAATCAAACACTTTAATGACATAGACATGTTGAAGAAATTTGCCATAACTAAACCAGCTCTCCAGGATATTCTCAGACCCTTCCTCCACAATGACCAGTGCAATGTTCTACCTCCAAAGTAAACTCACTCAGAAATTTTTGAACAAAACACAACTTCCACAGTGGTGAAAGGAATAAAAATGTCCACTGGATATCTGAAAAGCATGACACCCAAAACACAACCAGGCTTATCAATTCTCTCAATTAATGTGAATGGTTTAAATTGTCCTCTAAAGAGGCACAAGCTGGCTGACTGGATACATAAATTCAGACTGGACTTCTGTTGTATACAAGAATCTCACCTTACCTTAAAAGATAAAAATAGACTCAGGGTGAAGGGATGGACTTTTATAATACAGGTAAATGGAAACCAGAAAAAAGCAGAGGTTGCAATTTTAGTAGCAGATACAATTGGCTTTAAACCAACAAAGATAAAGATAAGGAAGATCACTACATATTTGTCAAGGGAAACACCCAACATGAAGAGATTTCAATAATGAACATTTATGTACTCTACCAGAATGCTCCTCAATTCATAAAGCAGACCCTAATGGATATGAAAATTTGATATTTTCCTGCACTGTAATAGTTGGAAATTTTAACACCCCTTTGACAGTTTTGGATAGATCCTTCAAGAAGAAACTAAACAAAGAAATATTAGACTTAAACCTGACCCTAGAACAAATGGACTTTACAGACCTCTACAGAACATTTCACCCTAATAAAACTAAATATACATTCTTCTCATCAGCCCGTGGGTCATCTTCCAAAATAGATCATATTCTAAGATGCAAGTCTAACCTCAGCAAATTTAAAAGTATAGAAATTATTCCTTGTATCTTCTCAGACCACCATGGAATAAAAGTTGAACTCAACAGCAACAGAAATCTTCATACTCAAATGAAGTCATGGAACCTAAATAATCTTAGGCTGAATGATAGCTGGATCAAAGACGAGATTAAGAAGGCAATTGCCAGCTTGGCACCTATAGCTCAACCGGCTAAGGCACCAACACCTAAGGTTGCGGGTTCGAATCCCCAGCCCGTACCCGCCAAACAATGGCTGCAACCAAAAAATAGCCAGGCATTGTGGCAGGCGCCTGTGGTCCCAGCTACTTGGGAGGCGGAGGCAAGAGTCTCGCTTGAGCCCAGGAATTGGGAGGTTGCTGTGAGCTGTAATGCCACGGCACTCTACCCAGGGGGACAGCTTGAGGCTCTGTCTCAAAAAAAAAAAAAAGAAGGCAATTGCCAAATTTTTGGAACAAAATGATAATGAAGACAAATTATCAAGACCTGTGGGATACTGCAAAGGCAGTCCTAAGAGAGAAATTTGTAATGTGGGAAGCCTTCATCAAGAAAGCAGAAAGAAAGGAAGTCAACAACTTAATGGATCATCTCAAGCAACTGGAAAAGGAAGAACATTGCAACCCCAAACCCAGCAGAAAAAAATAACCAAAATTAGATCAGAATTAAACAAAATTGAAAACCAAAGAATCATTCAGAAGAGCAACAAAACAAAGTTTTTTTGTTTTTTTTTTTGAGATAGAGCCTCAAGCTGTCCCCCTGGGTAGAGTGCCATGGCATCACAACTCACAGCAACCTCCAATTCCTGGGCTCAAGTGAGTCTCCTGCCTCCGCCTCCCAAGTAGCTGGGACCACAGGCGCCCGCCACAACGCCTGGCTATTTTTTTTTTTTTTTGGTTGCAGCTATCATTGTTGTTTGGTGGGCCTGGGCTGGATTCGAACCCACCACCTTAGGTGTATGTGGCTGGCACCGTAACCACTTGAGCCACAGGTGCCGAATCAGAAAGTTGGTTTTTTGAAAAGATTAACAAAATTGATAAACCTCTGGCCAACCTAACCAGAAATAGAAAACTAAAATCTCTAATATTGTCTATCAGAAACAATAAAGGAGAAGTAACAACAGTTGCATCAGAAATTCAAACAATCCTCAATGATTACTACAAAAATCTCTATTCCCAGAAATATGAAAATCTGAAGGAAATGGACCAATACCTGGAAGCATACCACCTTCCTAGACTCAACCAGAAAGAATTACAAATCTTGAGTAGACCTATATCAACCCCTGAAATAGCATTGACAATATGAAATCTCCCCAAAAAGAAAAGTCCAGGACCAGATGGCTTCATATCTGAATTCTATCAAATCTTTCAAGAGGAACTAGTACCTATATTATACAGTGTTTTCCAAAGCATAGAAAAAGAAGGAATACTTCCCAATACATTCTATGAAGCAAATATCATACTGATCCCCAAACCAGGAAAGGACCCAACAAGGAAAGAAAATTATAGACCAATATCATTAATGAATATCGATGCAAAAATATTCAATAAGATCTTAGTAAACAGGATTCAACAACCCATCAAAAAAATTATACACCATGATCAAGTTGGTTTTATTCCAGGGTTACAGGTTTGGTTCAACATACACAGATCTATGAATATAATACATCACATCAATAAAATAATAAAAAAAGACCATAAGATTCTCTCAATTGATGCAGAAAAAGCCTTTGATAATATCCAGCATCCTTTCATGATCAAAATTCTTAAGAAAATAGGACAGGGACATTTCTCAAACTAATAGAGGCCATCTACAGCAAACCCACAGCCAATGTCATATTGAATGGTGTAAAACTGAAAACATTTCCACTCAGATCAGGAGCAAGGCAAGGATGCCCACTGTCTCCACTGCTGTTCAACATAGTAATGGAAGTCTTAGCCATCGCAATCAGGCAAGAGAAGGCGATCAAGGGTATCCAAATAGAGTCAGAGGAGATCAAACTCTCATTCTTCGCTGATGACTCTCATTCTTTGCTGATGATCCTATACCTGGAAAATCCCAGGGGCTCAACTTCAAAACTCTTAGAAGTGATCAAGGAATATAGCAGCATCTCAGGATACAAAATCAATACTTACAAGTCAGTAGCTTTTATATGCACCAACAATAGTCAAGCTGAAACAACAATTAAGGGCTCTATTCCTTGTATAATAGTGCCAAAGAAGATGAAATATCTGGGAATCTACCTAACAAAGGGACGTGAAAGATCTCTATAAGGAGAACTTTGAAACTCTGAGAAAAGAAATAGCTGAAGATGTTAACAAATAGAAAAACACACCATGCTCATGGCTGGGAAAAATCAACATTGTTAAAATGTCCATGCTACCCAAAGCAATCTACAGATTTAATGCAATCCCTGTTAAAGCACCACTGTCATACTTTAAAGAACTTGAAAAAATAGTAGTTCATTGTATATGAAATCAGAAAAAACCTTGAATAGCAAATACATTACTCAGAAATAAGAACAAATCAGGAGGTATCACATTACCAGACTTCAGGCTATACTGTAAATCTATAGTGATCAAAACAGCATGGTACTGTCACAAAAACAGAGCGGTAGATTTATGGGACAGAATAGGGAACCAAGAGATGAACCCAGCTGCTTATTGCCATTTGATCTTCGACAAGCCTATCAAAAATATTCAGTGGGGAAAGACTCCCTATTTAACAAATGGTGCTGGGTGAACTGGCTGGCGACCTGTAGAAGACTGAAACTGGACTCCCACCTTTCATCATTAACAAAAATTAATTCTCAGTGGTGCCTGTGGCTCAAAGGAGTAGGGTGCCCACCCCATATGCCAGAGGTGGTGGGTTCAAACCCAGTCCCGCCAAAAAAAGAAAGAAATTGATTCTCACTGGATAAAAGATTTAAACTTAAGACATGAAACTATAAAAATACTAGAAGAGAGTGCAGGGAAAACAGTTGAGGAAATTGGCCTGGGAGAATATTTTATGAGGAGGACGCCCCTGGGCAATTGAAGCAACACCAAAAAACATTACTGGGATCTGATCAAACAAAAAGCTTTTGCACAGCCAAGAGCACAGTAAGCAAAGCAAACAGACAGCCTTCAGAATGGGAGAAGATTTTTGCAGGTTATGCTTCTGACAAAGGTCTAGTAACTAGAATCTACAGAGAACTCAAACTAATCAATAAGAAAAGAATAAATGACCCCATTTCTATGTGGGCAAGAGACTTAAACAGAAACTTCTCTGATGAAGACAGGCGCATGGCCTACAAACACATGACAAAGTGCTCATCATCCTTAATCATCAGAGAAATGTAAATCAAAACCACTGTGAGATATCATCTAACTCCAGTAAGATTAGCCCACATCACAAAATCCCAAAACTATAGATGTTGGCGTGGATGTGGAGAGAAGGGAACACTTCTACACTGCTGGTGGGAATGCAATCTAATATGGCTCTTTTGGAAAGAAGTTTAGAGAATACTCAAGGAACTAAAAGTAGATCTTCCATTAGATACTGCAATTTCTCTACTAAGTATATACCCAGATGATCACAAAACATTTTACAATAAAGATATTTGCACCAGAATGTTTATTGCAGCCCAATTCATAATATGTATACCACAGAATACTATGCAGCCATAAAAAGATGGATATTTTACATGTTTTATGTTTGCCTGGATGGAGCTAGAACATATTCTTCTTAGTAAAGTATCTAAAGAATAGGGCGGGGAAGTATCTAATGTGCTCAATACTACTATGAAACCAACATATAATAACCTACACGTTCATACAGCTGATAAAACATAAGCATAGTCCAGAAACAAAGAGGGAAGAGGAGGGAGAGGGGAGCAGACGGGTGAGGCTGGGACGAGGGAGGGTATTTGATGGGACCTCACCTAACATGCATAATACAATGGTACATTTTAGAACTGTTAGGAATAGAATATAAATGTCTTACCACAATAAATAAGTAAGTGAGGTGATGGTTATGTTAATCAGTTTGATGTAAGCATTCCACATTGTTTATCAATTCAACACATTGTACCCTATTAATACACTAATGTACACAGTCATAATTTAATAAAGAAAAAAAACAAGAATGGGAAACAGGAGGTAAAGGTCACTTAGGACCTGACCCGACCATACCCGCTGTGTCATGTTGGCCCTGCCTGACTCCGTCTTATTCTCACTATGTGTGCTGCCATGATGAGTGCCTTCTTCCTGAAGTCCATAGGCAGCTGTTTTCATGTGCCCTTATATCATGAAAAGGAGTAAAGGAGGTGTCTCCGGTCTCCTTACAGGTGAATGATCAATTCTCAAGGAACCCACCTCCTAATGCTATTGCATTAGTGTTAGGATTTCAGTATATAGGTTGAGCATCTTAAGTCTGAAAATCTGAAGTCCAAAATGCTCCAAAATTTAAGACTTTTAATTTCAAAACATAAGGGGGTAAAATGTTCATTGTACCCAATAGGTGGGTTTTTACCTGTCCCCTCCTCCTCCACTTTTTGATTTATGATTCACCTCCCTTTGTGCCTGTGTGTGCTCACAGATTAGCTCCCATTATCAGAAAGTAGACGTGGCATTTGTCTTTACATCCCTAAGGTACTTCACTTAGGATAATGATCTCCAATTCTATTCAGGTTGCTGTAAAAAACATTATTTCATTCCTTTTCATACTTCATGGTATATGTATTAATATAGACCACATTTTCTTCACCCACCCATGAATTGAGGGGCACTTAATTTGATTCCACATTTGTCATTGTGAATTGTAATGCAGTAAATCTTTGAATGTAGGTATCTTTTTGATAAAAATAACTAATTTTCTATTGAGTAGATACCCAGGATTGCCAGGAATGATTGGTTGACATTTATTTACTTGAGCCATCTCCATACTGTTTTCCACAGGGCCTGTACTAACTTGTAGTTCCACCAATAATGTATAAGCATTTTTTTCCTTTGCATCTACACCAGCATCTTCCATTTTTTGACTTTTTATTAATGGCCATTTCTAACAGACTGAGGTGATATCTCATTGTGGTTTTAATTTGCATTTCTCTAATGATTAGTAATGCTGAAAACTTATTCATGTTTTTTGGCCATTTTTTATATTATTTTTTGAGAAAACTTCTATTTACTTTGTTTGTCTACTTTTCAACAGGGTTGTTTTTTTTTTCCTTGCTGATTTTTTTGAGTTCTTTGCAGGTTCCACACATTAGCCCTGCATGAGACATATACTTTCTGAACACTTTCTCCCATTCTGTAGGTTGTCTACTTGCTATGTTGATTATTTTCTTTGCTGTGTAGAAGCTTTCAATTTAATCAGGCCTCATTTATTTATTTTTGTTATTGTTGCATTTGCCTTTAGGGTTTCAGTCATAAATTCTTTGCCCAGGCTGATATCTAGAAGAGTTTTTCTACATTTTCTTATAAATTTGTATGATTTCATGCTTTACATCATGAACTACAGCCCGCGGACCACATGCAGCCCGCCTAGGACATTTATCCAGCCTGCCAGGTGTTTTTGCCACTGCTGCCTGTCCTGCTTAGCAGCCAACTCATCCCAGGGCCCACAGTCTGGCCCTCCAGTGGTCTGAGGGACAGTGAACTGGCCCTCTATTTAAAAAGTTTGAGGACCCCTGCTTTACATAGACCTTTAATGATATCAAACAGAAATAGAAGAGAAAAGACCAGAATAAGCTCAGTCCAAAATAAAAAGGAGATATTACAAATGACACCACAAAAATATAAAATATTATTTATAAACACTACAAAAAAATCAATGTACATAAACTAGACAATGTAGAGTAAATGAATAAATTTTTAGAAACACACAACTATCCAAGACTCAATCAGGAAGAAATAGAAACCCTGAACACACCATTAGCAAGAAATGAAATTGAGGCAGCAATAAAAATCTACCAACATAATATAGCCCCAGCCCCATGAGATTTATAGCCAAACTGCACCAGGCCTACAAAGGACTGGAACCTATCCTACAGAAATGATTTCATAGCATTGAGAAGGAGAATCTTCCCTAATTCATTTTATGAAGCCAGTATCATCTTGATAACAAAGCCAGGAAAGAATATAACAAGGAAAGAAAACTACACATGAATATCCCTTATGAATACAGGTGTGAAAATCCACAACAAAATACTAACAAACCAAATTCAACACTGAAACACACAAAATAATTTACCACAGTCATGTGCTTTTCATCCTAGGGATGAAAGGCTGGTTCGATAATACGCAAATTAATAAATGTGATTTATCATATAAACAGAAGCAAAAACAAAAACCATATGATCATCTTCATAGTTGCAGTGAAAAGCATTTGATAAAATCTAGCACCCTTTCATGATAAAACTCAAAAAAATAGGCACAGAAGGAATATACCTCAAAATTATAAAAGCCATATATAACAAACCCACAGCCAGTAGTATAATGAGTGAGGAAAGGTTGAAAGCATTTCTGAAGAACTGGAACAAGACAAAGATCACCACTTCTATTTAACATAGTACTGAAAGTCCTAGCCAGTGTAATCACAGCTATGAACAGAGGCTATTACATGTAATAGGTAAATGTACCTGTTCCAACCTACATACAAATTCTAATTAGGGACAAACCTATAGGACTTATCTAGTTCATAACCTGGGGACTGCTTACACTAACAACAGTCAAGCTGGGATTCAATCACAGATTTTCTATAAAGAGAATACTTAAGAATATACATTACAAAGGAGGAGAACAAAAAAACACTGATGAAAGAAATTGCAGATGACACAAAGGGAAAAATATCTTACACCCATGGATTAGTAGAATAAACACTATTAAAATATCCATGCTGCTCAAAATGACCTTCTGATTCAATGCAATCCCTGTCAAAATACCAATGTCATATTTCAAAGATCTAGGAAAAAGTAACCCTACACTTTGTTTGGACCCCCTCCCCCCAAAAAAGAGCCTGAATAGCCAAAGCAATCCAAAACAAAAAGAACAAATCTGGAGGCATCACATTACCAGACTTCAAATTATACTACAGGGCTATAGAAACCAAAACAGCATGGTCTTGGTATAAAAGTGAAGACATATACCTACAACCAACTGATCCTTGACAAAGCAGACAATACATACACTAGAGGAAAGAAGCCTTATTCACTAAGTGGTGCTGGGAAAACACCACAGGCAGAAAAATGAAAAAGGACCCCTATCTCTCACCACACACAAAAATTAATTCTTGATAGACAAAATGCAAGGCTTTGTTAAGTGCTGAGATGATGCTCAAAGAACATACTCATTGGAGCATTTTGGATTTTGGATGTTTTAAATTTGGGATACTGAAAAAGAGAATAGAATATAAATATTCCTATATGCCATCCCCCCAAAAAATAAAATTTGAAATAGTTCTGTTCCCAAGGATTTTGGATAAGGAATGTTTAGCCTAGATAAATTTTGAGTAGATGTAAATATCCAGTCTATTGGTGCTATTAAAATTTTGGTTTTCTAACCAAAAGCTTGTGTCAACTTAGGTTTTCTACCTATTTTTCAACCAAAACAAGACTTCAGCAAATTGAATACAGAAGCAGGCATGTGAAGCCAGATGCCTCTTCTTAAATTACACATACAAGAGATTTTCTTAAATGTCAAATAATGTCATCATTATTATTAAGCTTTTTTTTGGAAAACATTTGTTTTTCATTTTTAAATATTATTTATGTTAATACGTAATAAAATTATTATTTTAGAACAAATATTTTGAATTTTTCTCAGTTTCAATCTAATACAGTAAATATTGATAGGTATGATTCACATACATAAAATAACTTTGGGCCCTTAAATAATTTTTAAGAATTTTAAGGGACACTAACACATAAATGTGTAAGAACTTCTTGTCTAGACACAAAAAAGGTAGAAATAATAAGATCAAGTTCCACCTTCCACTTGAAAAGATCACTGGAAGCATATCACACAAAATAAATAAAAGAAAGGACATACTGAGTTTAGTTACAGAACCAATGAAGATTATTTTTTGGAAGTAAAGAAGAAAGGTAACAATTAGAAAGAATAATTACTTTATGGACTTACTTTAATAAACATTATACCAGTCATGTATATATATATATATGTAATATATATATATATCACTTACATATTATACTATTTATATTCATTTTTACATATTCTGTGTATATTAATAGCTAACAATATTAGGAAGATATTATTCCTCTTTTAGAGATAAGAGAACATGTGATGCTCAGAGCTGTTTAGCTATTTGTGTAAAGTCACACAGCTATAAATCAAACTCAGATCTTTCAGATTCCATGCCTAATAGAAAACTATTTTCTTGCACCTAGAATTCTGGATTTTCTTGCTACATTAAAATAAATGTAGTTCTATCTCCCAGTATATTAATAATAACACTGCTGCAACTTTTCATACCCTAAGATACAGGGAGAGAAAATATGGCAAACTTCAAAGATAACATTTCTGCTTTTCTCTTGGGAGAGAACTGTCTTTGCAGCATTCTGTGAATGAAGTTCTGGCTAATGGCAGGTGGCATTAGGGGCAGAATGAAACAGGGAGAACATTAACAATTTACTATAAATGATTTTTCAATTGAAGAAAAACAGGAAATGTGCCAGAAGGCTGTGGATCAGAGGTCAACACCTGCTCCTCCCTGCGTGCATCCACAAACTCTGACATCTTATCTGCTGGGAAATCACATGCAGTGAGATGCCAGCCAAGCCAGGAAGTACCAAAGCCTTTCTGCCAGTGACTGCTGGGTCTTAGCTTCCCGAATGTCACTTAGTGGCCTTGTGCTCTTTAAAAGGACTCAAACAACCACCTTTAATGCTATGGCAAAATGAAGGCCAAACATGACTTTTCTTGGGGAGCAGATGCCTTGATGCCTCACCAGTGTGTGTTAAAGTGACATATACATTGCTTCATTGCACATGTGCATTTGTAAGAGTCTTTAGGAATGGAAGAGGGGAGTGTCCCTTTGTAAAATGGTTAAATATTCAGAAAATTTTGAGTGCTTGATACCTACTGCTAAGGTAAGTTTTAGGCAAGTAGGGTCAAGAGTTGGGGCCCTCCTTTGCTCCTTTGCCCAGCCTCCAATTCTGCCACAGAGAACACAGATGTCCCAATTACCAATATTCTGGCTTATAGAATAGTAGATATATACCAGAGAGGCAAGTTAAAAAGACTTGAGGTACTGCCCGACCATCCATTAATGATGCAGCATGAATTGCTACAATATCTTATCCCCTCAGCTCCTACAGAGGGGATATCACTTGAAGAAAAAGGTACCCTTTGTCCTATCCCCAGGTTAAGAGCCTTGGCTGGGAGATTTTGCCTGGGAACAGAAACAAACCTTAAAAGCATATAGCTCCTCCCATATAATCTCCCAAAGCATATAATCTCTTCCCAGACAAATTGTCTTCATTTGGAAGGGAATGTATTAGTATGCTCTCAAAACCAGGTGAAAGTCTCAGTTCAGTGAGATGGGACTCCAGGTTAGTGCAACCAAGAATACTGTTCTCCCTCCTCTCAGCTACAAGTCAGAGGCCTAGTCTCCTGGGATGAGCACAATTTCAGTATTTCTCACCCTACCTCCAGATACCTAATGCTGAGGTTAGAGAAGGGAATTCCCTTCCTTTTTCTACCCAACTCCCACTGGTGAGACAGAAGCTCTATCTTGAACATGGTGCCAGTGACAATCCTGGGGGTCTGGTCCATAAGGTAGTGATTCTACACCACAAGGGGCAAATGAGAAGATTTATGGCCACTACCTACCCTCTAACAGAACATCAGCTACTAAATTGGAAGTGTCACTCAGAGAGAAGCACAGCTGTCTCTAACTCCACCTTCAGAGTCATAGCCCTGTGTACTAGGGAGCAAATAGAGAACTTGAGAAAGACAAAGCTAACTCTGACCACTGAAACTACTTCTTTTAGGCAGCCCAAACTTGATTGGATTAGTTTGTAGTGCAGTTTAGGCTCTTGAATACTGTTGGAAACAATATATCAATCTTCCAGCAATTAATAGAACTTTATAGCTCTAGCATGTGGTCAGGAAAAGAGACAATCACACTGTGTTCTGCTAAACTATCATCATCTTAGGGTATCTGTGGTATACCAGGCTTGTACTTTGCTGAGGAGAAACATCAGAGGCTTAATACTGCTGGAAAAATAAATTTCACTAATCCAGCCAGTCACCAAACAGATAAACAAGCAAATGAAAATGAGGCATAGATGGGAGAAGGGAAAAGTACTCATAATTGCTACAATATCTTATCTAAAATGTCCAATTTTTAACAAACAAAAAAACTATGGGACATTAAAAAAAAAAACTCACTGGAAAAAAAAAATCAAGCAAATTAAATTGCCTGTGAAAGCAACCAGATGGCAGACTTAACAAAGATTTCAAAATAGCCATTACAAATATGTTCAAAGAACTAAAGGAAACATAATTAAAGAAGTAAGAAATATATATATTATAACAAGGTCATATCAAATAAAGAATATCAATAAAGAAATAAAAATTATAAAAAATAGTCAACAGGAAGTCTGAAGTTGAAAAGTATGATAACTGAAAGGAAAAAACTCATTTGAAATTTCCAAAAGTAAATTTGAATTGGCAGAAAAGAATTAATGAACCTGAAGATGAATCAATAGAATGTGAACTGAAAAGCAGAGAGAAGAAATAATAAATAAATTGAAATAGAATTTCAGAGAAAAGGGAGACACCAGTATGGGTACCAGTATGCACAGAGTGGAAATCCCAGAAGAAGAGGAGAGAGGAAAAGGAGCAGAAAAAATGTTCCAAGAAATAACTAAAAACTTGTCAAATTGACTAAAAAACTATGATCTGTAATTCCAGGAAGCTCACTGAACTTCAAGTAAGATATAAGCAAAGACATCCACAAACAGATTACAGTAATGAGAAATAAAAATAAAATACTAAGCCTCACAACAGGCTGAATGGACCCACTGTTGGCCAAGAAGACCCCTAACCACAGTTAGGCTATCTTTCCTAAGAGTAAATCTGAAACCAGACCTTTTGAAAGTCTTGCTCCTTGGCTTATACAACAACTGACCAGAATTTCTTCCTCTTAAGAGACCACTGACCATGGATTTGTTCTGGTTGGTGTATGGAGGCTGCACATGGGAATGCCAGTGTGTCCTCTGTTTCACTTTATGGTGTATAGAGCCTAATTTTAATGCATTTAAGTGAACATGAGACTGTATAACATGGAAATTTGTTTGCTATGTATGCACAAGCCCACCTTTGTAAATATTCATAGCTCTTCCTAAGTGAATGTGTACCCTTAAACAACCTATTCAGCATAAATTCCTTCTTCCCTTCCCTCCCTTGAGGTTCTTCTTGCCTTCTGTTTCTAATGGAGGTTACACTGCTAGCCTACAAGATGGACAGCCTGCAGGATGCAAATCTTTGTAAGAAATAAAACTCTTCTCTCCAAATGTATGAACTGTGTGAGTCTTCGGTTGGCAGTAAAAATATTGAAAACCAATGCCAAGAAGGAAATCTTGAAAGCAATGAGAAAAAACGAAAAAAGATTAATCAATGTTCTTTTTTTTTTTTTTTTTTTTTTTTTTGACAGAGCCAAAAGCTTTTGCCCTGGGTAGAGTGCCATGGCATCACAGCTCACAGCAACCTCCAACTCCCAGGCTCAAGCGAGTCTCCTGCCTCCACCTCCCAAGTAACTGGGATTACAGGTGCCCACCACAACACCCGGCTATTTTTTGGTTGCAGCCCTCATTGTTGTTTGGCAGGCCTGGGCTGGATTCAAACCCACCAGCTCAAGGGTATGTGGCTGGCACCTTAGCCACTTGAGCCACAGGCCCCAAGCCAAGATTAATCAATTTTCAGGGAACCCCAATAAAATGAACAGCTAACTTCTTGGCTGAAACAGTGGAGGCCAGAACATAGTATGTACTCAAAGTGCTTAGAGACAAAAATTGTCACAGTCAACTAGAATTTCACACCAACCAAGCAAAGCTATCTTTCAAATATGAAGATGAAATAAAGACATTTTCAGATATACAAAAACTGAGAGAAATTTTTTCTAGAGGACTTGTCTTATAAGTAATACTGAAAGATGTTCTTTGGGCTGAAAGTCAATGACCCCAGACAATAATTCAAACACACACACACATACACCTACATGTACACACAGAGAACTGAAGCAGAGAACTGAAGGTAATCATGTAATTACAAAAGACATTGTATGTGCATAATTTTCTCCTTTCTACTCTTAATTGATTTTAAAAGAATTGTATAAAACAATATATATATGTATGTGTGTGTGAGGTTTTATTAGGTATATAATATAGACATACTATATTTGCTCAAATTGCACAAAAAAAGGAGGTGAGTAGAAGCAAAACTGTACTGGTCTAACAAAATGACTCTAGATGGTAAGTCAAATCTATAGGAATAAGGATAGAATCAGTAAGAAGGTTAATACAACAAAAGCCATGACTATATAATTTCTTTTCTTTTTTCCTTAAGCTACTTTAACAAGAATAAAATTATTTTAATTAATAATTGTAACAATTATTATTGAGTTTTTAACATTAATGGACATAATATGTGTAACAATAATACTAAAAAGGAAAGAAAGCTAATTAGTTCTGTGTAGTAGCAATGATTCTATATATCACTAGAATTAAAGTAATATAAATATAGAACTAATTCTAGTAATATAAATGTATATGTTAAGTCTTACTGCAACAGCAAGGAAATAACTAAAAATAATGAAAAATTCATTGAAGAAATTAAACTTCTACATTAGAAAATATTTACTTAATATAAACGAAGACAACAAAGGGAGAATAGAGGGATAGAAAAGGTGTGAGACATACAGAAAATAAAAAGTAAGATGGCAGATATAATTTATACACAATAATAACACAACTGTTAAATACATTAAGTATAATCTGTTAAATAAAGTAGATCAAACAATCTAACAAAAAGGCAGAAATCATCAGACTGAATGAAAAACTATGATCCAAGAAAGTGCTTCCTATGGGAAACAAAATTCAGATTCAAATATATAAATTAATGGAAAGTAAATGAATAAAAAATGTAATATATTAGCACCAACTGCAAGGAAACAGAATGTCTATAGTTATCACACACAAAATAAAATTTAAAAGAAAATGTGTTACTAGAGATAAAGAAGCTTATAATGATATAATAATAAAGGTCTAATCCATCAGGAATATATAGCAATTACAAAAATATACTCCTCTGGTAACGCAGTACCAAATACATGAAGCAAAAGTTGACAGAAATGAAGAGAGAAGTAAACAACACAAAAATACTATTGTAGACTTCATTACCTCTGTCTGAATAATGAAAAAAACTACCAAGCAGAAGAGAAAGAAACCAAAGATGTGGACAACATCATAAATTAACAAGAACTAACACTTTACCTAGTAAACAGAATATGTGTTTTTCTCAAGTGCATGCGAAACATTCTCTATGTAGGGCTTTAAACAAACATCAATAAATTTAAAAGTATAACAATAATAATGTAGAATGAAATTAGAATACCAAAAAGAAATTTGCTAAACTCACAAATATATTGAAATTAAATAACACACTTAGGGAATTCTGGGAAGATGGCAGACTAGTCTCCATCCTCAGGAAAGGCTCCTGACCCGAGGGACAAAAATGGAAAGAATCCAATTCTATGAAGGCTAAGGTGGGGAGGTTAGCCAAGAAAGAAGTTTGTCAAGCTGTGACTCAAAGGAAGAACACTCAAGACAACAAATTTTAGTTACAAAGCCTATCAACTAGAGGACGGGAGACCCCTCCCCCAAGCAGGAGGCGCACCATGGGCTCCCTGTCAGCAAGCAGGCAACAAAAGACCTCTTATTTTACCTCACTGGAGAGAGCCACTAAACACCAGTTCTCTTTCTCCAGGGAGGTCCCAATTATGAACCTAGATTCCACTCCACTATGCATAAAACTGAACAAATATTTCCCCCCATAATTCCACCCTTCTCCCCACCACATGGCAATTTGAAGTGCTGCCCCCTGCAGAGCACTTTTCCTGAGAGATCTAGACATAGTGTGGACCACTTTATTTGCACTGAGTCTTTTCCTGAGAGATCTAGACATAGTGTGGACCACCAACCATCAGGATGGACTCTGTGACTAGTGGGGAAGAAAGAGAACATGGGAAGAAAGGGACACTTGGTGGGAGGAGGAGGAGTAGTCCCCTGGTTATGACTTTGCCCAGCCAGTGGTGGGGTTGACCCTTGGTTCGTGCTGTGTCTGGCAGGAGCAGTTGCAGAATCCCCTGGCTCTGATAGCACCCACAGTGGAGGAGTGGTTGCCTGGTGTGGACTGAGTTCAGTGGGCAGGGCTGGTCCCTGGCCACAGATGGGTGGGCAAGCAGAGGCTTGCTGGGTGGACCAAGACCTGAGGCCAGGGCATGGTTCCCTCAGTCCAACAGAACCAGTAAGCCTCTGAGTATGGACTGAGACCTGTGGGCAGGGGCATGTTCTCCTGCATCCAAGTGGGCCAGAGGCAGAGGTTTGCTGGGTGTGGACTGACACTGGAGGGTGGGGCATGCTACCCTGACTCCAACTGGACTGGCCAGCAGAGGCTTGCTGAGTGTGGACTGAGACCAGCAGGTGGGGTCATGGTCACCATCTCTAACTGGGCTGGTGAGCAGAGAAGCAGATACCAGTGTGGACTGAGTCTAGTGGGCGGGGGCATGGACCCCTGGCTCCAATTGTGCTGTTAGAGACCTTTGGATCCCTCTCTGTTGAGCAGGATTTTTAGTGCCTAAGACAATTTGATTGGAACTCATGTCTGGGACTGTCCACCTGGGGACATTCTAAGGTGACCTTCGAAGTATAGTAGTCAAAAGAACTGAAGGGAGGGGGCAGGGTGCTGCAGCTGTCTGTATCTCTCCACAGCTGAGATTTAAACCTAATACCATGGCTTCTTAGGATAGGGTAGAGGTTGGCCAATATCAAAATAGAGCTATCTTGTGCTTTTCACCAAGTAGGTCCTCAGAGTCTCTGGCTGAAACTTTGAAAGAGGCCCTTATAAGGTTGTAGGGAATAAGCCACAATTACAAGGCCTAGTGCTTTGGTAAGGGGCTGATTATCTCTACTACCTATGAACCCCAATTCAATCTCACCAAACAAATTCAAATTATCAAATGTTGGAAAATAAACATGGTGCAGAACCAACGGAAGAACTCTCGCTACATGAATAACCAAAGTAGATCATCCCCACCCAAGGAATGACAAAGGAGATAGAACTGAAGACGTCATGCATAGACAAATGACTGAAATGCCTGAAAACAAATTCAGAATGTGGATAGCAAATAAGATGGATAGAATGGAAGAAACGTTAGAAACTGAAATCCAAAGAGTAGTTCTAAAGTTGTCTCAAGAAATTAATGAGTTCAAAGACAAAGTCACCAAAGATATGGACACAATGAGAAAAGAGATATTGAGCTCAAGGAAATGGAAAAGGTATTTGAGGAGCTCTGAAAAACAGTAGAATACCCTCAGTAGTAGAGTTGACAAGGCAGAAGAAAGTATCTTTCTGAAATTGAAGACAAAGCTTTATAACATTCCCCCAAACTCAAAGAGGCAGACAAATGAAGAGCAAAAACTGATCATTCCCTGAGAGACTTGTGGGATCACTCCAAAAGATCAAACATATGTCTGATAGGAATTCCTAAAGGAGAAGAGAATGGTCCTAACGGTAAATATGCTTTAATCCAAGTAATCATAGAGGAGAATTTCCCAAGCATTGCAAGAGGTACAGAACTTCAGATAGTAGACAGTTTCAGAACCCCAGCAAGACTCAGTGCAAATAAAGTATATCCTAGACACATTGGGTTAAACTTTGCCAAAGTGAAAATGAAGGAGAAAATTCTGCAAGCAGCCAGACATTAAAAAAAACAACAACAACAAAACACACATACAAAGAAAGAAATATCAAAATGACTGCAGATCTCTCAGCTGAAACATTTCAAGCCAAAGAGGATGATCATCAGCTTTCAATCTCCCAAAACAAAACAACTTTTAGCTTAGGATCTTGCATCCAGCTAAACTGAGTTTCATTTGTGATGGAGAAATCAAATACTTTAATGACATACACATGTTGAAGAAATTTGCCATAACTATACCAGCTCTCCAGGATATTCTCAGACCCATCCTCCAGCACAATGCTCTACCTCCAAAGTAAATGCATCCAGAAATGTTTGAATAAAACCTAACTTCCACAGTGGTAAAAGGATAAAAATTGTCCACTAAATATCTGAAAATCATGACACCCAAAACACAACCAGGCTTATCAATTCTCTCACTTAATATGAACAGTTTAAATTGTCCTCTAAAGAGGCACAGTCTAACTGACTGGATACATAAACTCAGACCAGATATCTGCTGTATATAAGAATCTCACCTTACCTTAAAGGATAAAAATAGACTAGCAGTGAAGGGATGGACTTCTATAATACAGACAAATGGAGACCCGAAAAAGGGGGCTGCAATTTTAGTGCAGATACAATTGACTTTAAACCAACAAAGATAAAGAAAGATAAGGAAGGTCACTACATATTTGTCAAGGGAAACACCCAACATGAAGAGATTTCAATAATTAACATTTATGCACCCTACCAGAATGCTTCTCAATTCATAAAGCATACCGTAACTGATATGAACAACTTGATATCTTCTTGCACTATAATAGTTGGAGATTTTAACACCCCTTTGACAATTTTGGATAGATCCTCCAAGAAGAAACGAAACAAAGAAATATTAGACTTAAACCTGACCCGAGAACAAATGGACTTTACAGACCTCTAGAGAACATTTCACCAAAAATGAATATACATTCTTCTCATCAGCCCAGGGTCATCCTCCAAAATAGATCATATCCTAGAACACAAGTCTAACCTCGGCAAATTTAAAAGTATAGAACTTTTTCCTTATATCTTCTCAGACCACCATGGAACAAAAGTTGAACTCTATAACAGCAACAGGAATCTTCATACTCAAACAAAGTTATGGAAGCTAAATAGTCTCAGGCTAAATGATAGCTGGGTCAAAGATGAGATTAAGAAGGAAATCACCAAATTTTTGGAACAAAATGATAATGAAGACACAAATTATCAAAACCTGTGGGATGGCTCGGCGCCTATAGCTCAACCAGCTAAGGCGCCAGCCACATACACCTAAGGTGGCAGGTTCGAATCCCCAGCCCGGGCCCGCCAAACAACAATGACGCTGCAACCAAAAAATAGCCGGGCGTTGTGGCGGGCGCCTGTGGTCCCAGCTACTTGGGAGGTGGAGGCAGGAGACTCGCTTGAGCCCAGGAGTTGGAGGTTGCTGTGAGCTGTGATGCCATGGGGACAGCTTGAGGCTCTGTCTCAAAAAAACAAAACTGTGGGATACTGCAGAGGTAGTCCTAGAGGGAAATTTTAGCATTGGAAGCCTTCTTCAAGAAAACAGAAAGGGAGGAAGCCAACAACTTGATAGATCATCTCAAGCAACTGGAAAAGGAAGAACATTGCAACCTCAAATCCAGCAGAAGAAAAGAAATAACCAAAATTAGGGCAGAATTAAATGAAATTGAAAACAAAAGAATCATTCAGAAGATCAACAAAACAAAAAGTTGGTCTTTGGAAAAGATTAACAAAATTGATAAACCTTTGGCCAACCTCACCATAAATAGAAAAGTAAAATCTCTAATATCATCTATCAGAAATGAAAAAGAACAAATAACAACAAACACTTCAGAAATTCAAAACATCCTTAATGATTACTATAAAAATCTCTATTCCCAGAAATATGAAAAGGATCAATACCTGGAAGCATGATTACTATAAAAATCTCTATTCCTAGAAAGGAAATGGACCAATACCTGGAAGCATGCCACCTTCCTAGACTCAACCAGAAAGAATTAGAAATCTTGAATAGACGTATATCAACCACTGAAATAACATCATCAATATGAAATATCCCTAAAAAGAAGTCCAGGACCAGATGGCTTCACATC
>CAUYTI010080891.1:0-13304 GCA_963575145.1 Galago senegalensis
GGCGCCTGTGGTCCCAGCTACTTGGGAGGCGGAGGCAAGAGACTCGCTTGAGCCCAGGAGTTGGAGGTTGCTGTGAGCTGTAATGCCATAGCACTCTACCCAGGGGGACAGCTTGAGGCTCTGTCTCAAAAAAAAAAAAAATACTGTCAATAAGTAATAATCCTGAATTAAAATGCCAGGTGATACTAAAACATGACTGGAGTGGAACCATCAAAGTTCCTGATCAAACACAGGCAGTGGCTATGAGAACCCTATCCTCAACTCTTCCACCAGCCGTGTGGTCCCTGTGAAGGTACCGACACTCACAGAATAGTGACACTTCTCTGTCGGAAGCAATGTCTACCAGGAAATACACCAATTCTCTTAGGAAAGATATGTCATATAGAAATCAATTACACAATATTGTATAATTTTTATTACTAAAACCAAAAGTTACAGTGTCTTGACCACAATATGAAATATCATAGACTTTTACAATTGAACTTTATGTACTTGGAAAGTATATTTCTTTGGATCTGATCTGGAGAAATTTTGTTGGGCTCAATTATGATGGTTTTATAATACCTACAATTACAGTGGAACTTGTTGAAACTAAGGCGTGTCTCAAATATGTGTACATGTCATACATGATATGAAAGGCTTTTAGTAGAAAAATATATATTCTAGTGTAGGATTCCCTACAAGTTAATAATCAAAGAAGTGAACTTAGCTATAAGGCTTTGAATTCATTCCTGTGGAAATTAAAAGGAAATAACTGCCTATGGCAAATCAGAATTAAAAGAGGCTGGAGAAGACGAATACACACCAACCTAACAATGAAAAGTCCACCAACATTGGAGTCACATAGTTCTAGGAATCAATTCAGGGCTTAACTGCTTGGAGTTTTTCGGGAGCTTAGAAACACGTAAAAACTGTGTTTGTATGCACGTGTGTGTTCAAATGTGTGTATATACACACATCAGTTTCAAGCCTCTGTCAAAACTTTAAAATTGATAAATCAGGAAAGTGAATTGAAGAATGTTTAGGAACTATAGACCTAGTTAATTTGCTAATTCAGTCATTTCATGAGGCATTTTAACTATAGTGCTACTTCCACTTCAAAGCACCATTTTCTGTTACTATTTTTGAAAGGAAAGAACATAGAAATTTCTTTACTAAAAAGGAAATGTTCATTTGAAAGCAGAAGCCCTGAAATCTAGCTGTAAGCATAGAGGTTTTCGTTATCATTTTCAGAAAGCATACCTGGAATATTATTGATAAGTTAGCAGAGACCTGAGGATGAGGTGTCATGTCCCTTCCTGAGGGATCCTACTGAGTAAGAGAGCTCTCTCCTTGCTTGTAGTGACACAACTCTCTGGGCAGCTATCACACATGCTGACAGAGGAGGAAGCCTGAGAGTCTATTTTCTAGTTACAGAAGCTGCTGGTTTTGGGCTCACTGCTGCT
Organism: Galago senegalensis; assembly: GCA_963575145.1. Taxonomy (NCBI): domain Eukaryota; kingdom Metazoa; phylum Chordata; class Mammalia; order Primates; family Galagidae; genus Galago; species Galago senegalensis. The sequence continues at coordinate 1,446 of CAUYTI010080891.1, forward strand.
CCTGGCGGCTGGGGGGTTACAGCCCCAGAGTTCCAGGGGTGTCTCTGGTCCAAGGGGCAGTTAAACATGAAGTATGCAAGATGGGCATACTGGGTCTTCAGGCAGGAGGGGCACCCCTTTATCATGAGCTGGCCCCAGGAAAGGAGGACATCCTTTCCTGACTCCAGGAATCGGGGAGGACATGTTGGTGACAGCATTGTGATACTCGATCATTCAAAATACTAGGTCATTCAACATGACCTCTGAATGACGAATTTACATAGGGTGTGTGTGTATCCAATAGCACAGACTGGTATGGATCTTGAAATAAATATGTACATTTACATATATTGCTCTCTCTATATAAACTCCCTTATTCTACCAGATGTATATATGAGACAAGCAGGAATGGATGTTTTTTTTTTTTCCTATTTTGTTTTGTTGAGGTGTTTCCTTTTGGTAATCTTTAATTCTGATATAATTTCAAAATTGCAGGAAAGTACAATAGTACAAAGAGCTTCTGCGTTTTGCCCCATTACTTTATCATTCTCTATCATTCTCTCTCATTTTCTTTCTCTCCATATATGTAATAACTTGTAGAATCTATGCCCTGGTATCCCTTAAATATTTGTGAATGAGGACATCTTCTGCATAACCACAGTACAAGGATAAAAATATGGAAATTCAACATTGACACAATTCTACTCACTAAAACACAGTCCATGTTGAAATTGTGTCACTGGCCCCAGTAATGTTCTTCACAACTATTTTTTCCTAGGTTCAGGATCAAATTTGGAACCACATGTTGCATTTAGCTGATGCATTCTTTAATCTGGAGACATTCTTTGGTCTGTCTTTGTCTTTTATGACCTTGAGAACTTGAAGAATACATTTTGTTTGGGGTAGTCTGACCGTTCCACATGATTCTCATTAAATCTGGGGAAGACTGCCATAAAACTGATGTTCTGTCCTCATAGCACCCTATAGGATGAAACACACCCCAACCCCACGTGCACCAGGGTCACATGATATCAGTTGGTTCCACTATTGGTGATATCGCTTTTACTGTTTGGTTAAGGAAGTGTGTACCAGCTTTCATTCTGAGGCCTCATCTTTTGGCTCGTAGTTGGCAACCATCTCTCTGTGTGTTCACCTGACCTTTTTTGTCCATTTGTAACTAACAGACTATTTTGTGGAAAAATATTTGAAGACCCTGTGGAGACCTTGTCCTCACCAAACTTTAATCCATTGTGCCCCCTCCCTCCCCTTTTTTTTAATAGAGGGAGTCTTATTCTGCTGAATAGGCTAGAGTATTGTGGCATCAGCCTAGCTCACAGAAACCTCAAACTCTGGGTTCAAGTGATCTTCCTGACTCAGCCTCCCAAGAAGCTGGAACTATAGGTGCTGCCACCACACAATTGATCTTTCTTTTTTGTAGAAAAGGGATCTCATTCTTTCTCAGACTGGTCTCAAACTCCTAGCCTCAAGCAATCCTCCTGATTCAGCCTCCCAGAGTGCTAGGATTATAGGTATGAGCCAAGTTCTTTAAAATATGTGCGATGATTGAAATAAAAACATAAATAAAATAAATAAGAATTATTTCCAACTGCTGGCCCCTCCTCAGTGTTTCTGACCTAGCCTGAGATGGGGTTCCAGACATGGGGCGCTAGCACAATGTCAAAGTATTAGAAAAACTTGACTTTATTGACTGTGTGAGTTGAAGGGGGCCATCATGACATTACCACACACTGGGCAGCTTAACCAACAGGTATTTATTTCTTCATAATTCCGGAGCCTGAAAGTCCCAGATCAAGGTATCACAGAGTTTGTTTTTCCTGAGGCCTCACTCTGGAGCGTGCAGAGGGCTGTCTTCTCTCTGTGTCCTCACTCGGTGGTCCCACAGTGTGTATCTGTGTCCTCATCTCCTCTTCCAATAAGGACACCAGTCAGATTGGATCAGGGCCCACATGTAGGACCTCAGTTTAACTTCATCACCTCTTTAAAGACCCTTTCTTTAAATGCAGTCCCATTCTGAGGTACAGGGTCAATACTTCACAGGAGTTTTGAAAAACAAAATTCAGCCCACAGCTATGACCTCAGAATTCCTAGTTGGACTTTGGATCTTTCTACTCCCTTTGATCCATACTTCCACTTACCTCTTTTTCTTAGCCTAGATCTGAGTTACCAAAAGAAAAATATTCAGGAGTGTTGTAGGAATAGCAATCAACTCCAATACTTCTTAATTTTCGACTGCTTTCCTTCCCATGTGTCTTGCCTCCTCTGTTGGTGGTCTGCATGAGGGCAGGGACCTCGACTGCTTTCTTTACTGCTGTATTCTCAGGACCCAAGGCAGTGCCTGTTGTGAAGTAGGTGCTCAGGAAGTGCGTTCTGGACACATGAATAGATTTCATTCATTCAAAATTCTCTCCCAAGAGGGCATGCACCTCTCTCTCCTCACTCTTTCTCTTTCTCTTTCACCCCCACACACCCCTCCAATGCATACAGCATCTACGTGATTTTCCAATCTGACTCATTTCTGACATTTTTAACCTTGAAAAAGGAAGTTGAAGTACATTTTCTGCCTGCCTTTGCCCCAAGCCCCCTGTCCCCTCACACTTATCTTCCCTCAGCTCATTGGAAGCCCTGTGCACAGGCCAGCTCCCCATCTGGAGCACTCTCTTCTGCTTTTGAGCAGCAGCCCCCGAGCTCAGGCCTGTGATCTGTGTGCTTTGTCACTACTGTCTCCCAGCTGAGACAAAGCCTGAGGACTTGGCCTAGCTTTCTTACCATTTTATCTTTCTCTCAGTCCCTCTCCTATGTTTTTGAATGAATGAATAAATAGGAGAATATGGTAAGATCACATTGATATTCTTATAAGTTACATAGGTGAATGTATCCAAAAGTATGATACACATGCTTTGAAAAAGATCCCAAAAGATACACATCTAATTTGAAGTGTTTACCTCTGTGGGAAGGGAAGTGCAAATATGCATTTTCTTCCATATTTGTAACTATTGCTTGAGACTTTTATAAGGATGCATACAGTAAAAATATAACCACAGGAACAAAGAGGGGAACAACCTTGTGCTGTCACTGTTTTGGGTGATTACATTGTTGACTTTTCATACAGAGTGTAAGGAAGTGCCCCTCAGGCAATTTAGTCAGTAAAGTTCTAAGGATGCTTATTCCCTCCAGAATTCTAAAATGTTTTAAATATTTTTAAATATCAGGCTCACCTACCTGGCTTGGTTCCTGAAGCATAGTAGTTATGGCACCAGCCACAAACACTGAGAGTGGCCCAAACCAGCTAAACAGCAATGACTTCTGCAACAAAATAGCCAGATGGGGCCGTGCCTGTGGCTCAAGGAGTAGGGCGCCAGCCCCATATACTGGAGGTGGCGGGTTCAAACCAGGCCTCCACCAAAATAAAACCAAACAAACAAACAAACAAAAAAAAAATAGCTGGCTGTTGCAGTGGGTGTCTGTAGTCCTAGCTACTTGGGAGGCTGAGGCAAGAAAATCACTTAAGGCCAAGACTTGGAGGTTGCTGTGAACTGTGATGCCACAGCACTCTACCAAGGGCAACGTAGTGAGACTCTGTCTCAAAACCAATCTAAACAAACAAACAACAACAAAAAAATAACTCGCCTATCAATAACAATTGTTTGAAATGAGGAAACTTCCCACTTACTCTCTATAGAATTTCAGTCCCAGGATTTAAATTTATACCTAATCACCTCAATGAAAGGGGAGTGCGGTGTTAAATGGGCCTCCTCTAAACCTCCTGGTGCTGTTGCGCAAACCTGGCAATGTGGTCAAACTCATCCTGTGTCTTGCAGATCCCCAACATTTCTCCTCTAGAAACCCTGGGATGTGATTCTGATCAAGACAGTTGAGAAGATGCACCACAACACTCCTACTTTCCTCGCTCCTTCACTTTTTCCCACCCAAACAAGATGTGGTCTGGGCTCTGGGCTGGTGTTATCCCATGCCTGAACCCTCACATCACTGAGGTAAGGAAGGAGTGGTAATTAATTTCCTTCAGTCTGTGACATGAATAAGCAGTGACTCTGCACAGCTTGAGGGGGCAGATGCAAAGCACAAAAGAGTTGCAAGTTATAAATCTCTAGCTCAGTCCAGACTCCAGACCAAGGAAAGACTTCAGGGCTCCATGGGGTAGAGCAGGGGTGCACAGGTGCCAGTCAGCTCCTGTGGGTCCAGGGAAGAAGACTCATATGGATTTTGAGGCATGCAAAGACCGCCTCAGCTTCTTCTCATCCCTGGTCCTCCACCTCTTCCTAGAGCAGAGCCCTCAGTGGAGTGGGGGCTGCATTGCCTGGACACTGTGGGGCAGCTCACTGTGGCCCTCCTGTCGCCCTGTCACATCTCCAATGTGACAGACTCTACCTCGTCTCCTGAGTAGATGCAGTTTGTTTCCACCAATCCTGAGGCTCAGCCATGTGGACAAAGCTGCTGTGAGGGCCACAAAGGGGAACTGGTGGAGGGAACCCTGGTGGACACACTATCAGTCCCCTTCAAGAGCAGATCAGGATGCCAGGGTCAATGAGGTGGAATGATTCTCCTGAGGGCCCCAAGGTGGGCACATGAAGGTGGCCGGTCACTGAAGGCTTCAGCGAGGGACATGCTTGTTCACTGTGTCAAGGTGAACATGAAACTCCTTCCTCTACACACCTCTACTGTGGTGGAAGGAACAGGAGCACTGATATCACAAGTGTGCCCTGGGCTCCTCGTGTCTGCCCCACTGGCCGTGTTCTGCTCAGGCTGGATGTGAGTACCTTCTCCCCCGGGGACCTAGGTGAAGCGTGTGTATGCATGACTAGTCCTCTTTCAGCTGGACACCCTGTTAGGTCAGCAGGAGAGAGTTGTTCCCTAAGTTGGTTCTGGACATGTCCTCTTGCACCCTGGCTAAAGCTCCTCACCCTCCTGACCCCACTTGGTCTGACCTTTCCTAATATAAGAGCAACTGCCCTTCATTACTGCCTATTATGACCTGCTAGATGCCTCCTGTTTTGCCTGTCTCTCTCCCTTTTTCCCTTTCTTCCCCCTCCTCTTCCATCTATTGCATTTCTTTGTTAGATGAAGACCCTGAGAAGTGAAATATTTGAGTCAATCTTCCCTGTTAGGTATCAGGGATTGCAGGACTCTGGACCCAGCATTGGTTCAGGGTGTGGTGTGAGCATGGAAGAAAGGAGAATTTTCTTTTTTCTTTTCTTTCAGACCATTTTATCTGAATCTACCCCCATTGTACAGATGAGAACAAAAAAAAAGCAGAGGAGTTTTTAAAAATTTTCTGAGAGGCCAGGCACAGTGTCTCACACCTGTAATCCTAGTACTCTGGGAGGCTGAGCTGGGTGGATTGCTTGAGCTCAGGGGTTTGAGACCAGCCTAAGTGAGAGAGAGACTCTATCTCTACTAAAAATAGAAAAACAGCTGGGCACCTATAGTTCCATCTACTTGGGAGGCTGAGGGAAGAGGATTACTCAAGCCCAAGAGTGTCAGGTTGCTGTGAGCTAAGATGATGCCCCAGCACTCTACCCAAAGAGACAGAGTGAAACTCTGTCTCAAAAAAAGGGGGTGGGTGGAAGTACTGAGAGCCTTAAAATGAAGACTTGAGGCCAGACCACCTGACCAGGTTTGGGATTTTTTTTGCATTTATGTAGCTATATGTATTTTCAGACTATCTTTGATACCTGACACATTTTTTTCAACACTTTATGTTGCCATCACCCTGAAGGAAAAAAAGCCCTTCCAAAAGGCAGTGTTTAAAAACATAATTCTAAAAACAAACAAACAAACATAATTCTAAGAACAAATTTTAAATTAGGGAGATGAATAGTCAGAAATTGAACCCTCAGTAATAACCAACATTGGGAATATTGATGTATTAGTAGACAATGTTGCTTCTTAATTTGCATGGAAGTTGATGGTAAGGTACAGAAGGTTATTTTTTACTATTCAAAGTAAGTTATGTGAAAAGATGTCATTTTATTTTCAAATGTATGCATTGTAACCCTCAGTTTCAAGCTATATAAAAAATTAAATTGGAATGTATTATTGAAAAGCTAGTTTTGTAATGAATTCTAGCTGGTGAAATTATTCCTAATTTGAGATGAGGGAAGGGAGCAACAACTAAAAGATGGGTTCTCTTTTCTAGATGGAAAAATCTCAGCAAAGCAATATAACAAAGTGTTAGGTTGAATAGAAAAAAATTAAAAAAGAAAAAGAAAGAAGATAAATACCCACTAGAAATTCAGGGAATCTCAGGGCCACTCTCACTTCAGACCAGCTGGCTACAAATTTGGGGGTTCCCTTAACCAGCTTTTTGCTTGATAATTCACTAGAATGACTCACAGAACCCTGGAAAGTGTTATGTTTGTGAGCACAGTTTCTTAGAGTGAAAGAATACAAATTAGAACCATGGAAGGAAGAGACACTTAGAGCAGAATCTGGAGCAGGTCCAGATGGGAAGTCCCATGTCCTGGGAACACATTCGCCTCCTAGTATCAACAAGGTTAGGCAGTACACACAGAGTCCCGCCAACCCAGGAAGCTCAGCCAAGCCTCGGGTGTTCAGGGTTTTTCTTGAACTCGATTCCATAGTGATTGTGTGGCTGACCATTAGTCTTCAGCCCTTCTGGAGGTCAGAAGTCATATGGCATGACCCAAATCTCCCAACATACATCACTTTCTTAGACTGCCTGATGGCTAAAGCCCCTGGCAGATATCAATGCTGTTATAAAACAGGACACTCCAGGGACCCTGACATTCACTCCCAGTAGCTCAAGCCAGAGACCAGACGTCTTTCCAGGTAAAGAGAATTCTTTGCCCTACTGCTCTCCCTGTATTGGGGAAGACACGTTCACCATGAGCTTGCTTGCCCTGTGTAGCTGCCATGAGGCTATCCATAAATACTCTGGTTTTCCTCTCCTTCTGGGCATGTGGTGGGATTGTGCTTCCTGCCTTAAGCCCTTTGGAGACAGCTGTGGTCTGACTACTTGTCTTAGTACAGGGAATGTAAGAGGAAATTATGAGAAGGGAGAAGCTTCAGAGTCAGTGACCTCAGGGCCTATGGAATCATGTTGGGATGAAGCGCCCATGAGCCTGGGTCCCTGAGTAAGTAGGAATAAGTAGCCCATGCCACCAATTGCTGGGCTTGCCATATGAATGAGAGATGACCCTTTGTTGTGTTAACTGGCTAAGATTCGGGGATTTTTATGGTAGCACAGCGTATCTTGGTACCCAGATATTACACTGTGGTGGTTGATGTTGGGCAAGTTATTTAGCTTCCCTCTGCCCCAGGTTTCTTCTTGTAAAACAGAGACAATAGTACCTGCCTTTTGAGGCTATGGCCAGAATAAATGTTACACATTGTATTAGTTTGCTAGGGGAGTCATAACAAAGTACTACAGACTTGGTGGCTTAAACAATTATTTTCCTACAGTTCTGGCAGCTGAAAGTTCAAGATCACGGCAGCAGGGTGGCTTCCTCTGAGGCCCTCTGCTTGCCTTTTACATTACTGTCTTACTCTTCCCTCTTAACATCTTTGTGTTCATGTTCTAATCTCCACCGTGTATAAGGACAACAGTCATGTTGGATTAGAGTTCACCCGAATGACCTCATTTTAACCTCATTACCTCTTTAAAGGTCCTATCTCCATGTACAGTCACGTTGTGACATACTGGAGGTTTATGCGTTAACATATGCATTTTAGGGGGACACAACTGAGCCCATATTACATAGGGAAAACAGTTACAATAGAACAGTACATGGCACAGTAAATGTTGAAGTTTGTTAGTGATTATTTTATTATTTATATTTTTATTTTTTAATTAAAAATATATTTTATTATACACACTCATATAGTTTTTTTATTTTTTTATTGTTGGGTATTTATTAAGGGTACAAGAAACCAGGTTACATTGATTACATTTCTTAGGTAAAGTCCCTCTTACAATTGTGTTTTGCCCTCAAGAGATGTGTCACACACCAAGACCACACCCCCCTTCCTGCTTCCCTCTCTCTGCTCTTCCTGTCCCCCCCTCCTTCCCTCTCTCTGCTATCCACTTCCCCCACCCTGAACACTATACTACATAGTTAATTGTCCTCATATCAAAATTGAATACACAGGACTCGTGCTTCTTCATTCTCGTGATGCTTTACAAAGAATAATGTGTTCCACTTCCATCCAGGTTAATACAAAAGATGTAAAGTCTCCATTTTTTTTAATGGCTGAATATTTTATTTATTTAATTGTTTTTTTCAAGACAGACTCTCACTTTATTGCCCTCGGTAGAGTACTGTGGCATCACAGCTCACAGCAACTTCAAACTCTTGGGCTTAAGTGATTCTCATGCCTCAGCCTCCCAGGTAGCTGAGATCACAGGCGCCTGACACAACGCCTGGCTATTTTTTGTTGCAGTTTGAATGGGGCCAGGTTTAAACCTGCCTCCTTCGGTATATGGGGCCAGCACCATACCCACTGAGCCACCCCAGGGTATTTTTTTGTTGGGAGATTTTTTATGGTTTCTTTGATCTCAGTGCTTGAAATTGGTTTGTTCAGGAGATCTATTTCTTCCTGGCTAAGTCTAGGGAGAGTGTGTGACTCCAAATATTGATCTCTTTCCTTCACATTGTCGAATTTCTGGGCATAGAGTTTCTGGTAGTATTCAGAGATAATCTGTTATATCTCTGTGGCATCAGTTGTTATTTCTCCTTTATCATTTGTGATTGAGGTTCCTAGAGATTTTACTTTTCTATTTCTAGTTTGGCCAAAGGTTTATCTATTTTATTTATTTTTTCAAAAAACCAACTCCTTGTTTCATTAATTTTCTGAGTGATTCTTTTGTTTTCTATTTCATTAATCTCTGATTTAATTTTGTATATTTCTTTTTACCTGCTGGGCTTTGGCTTAGACTGTGCTTCTTTTTCTAATTCCATAAGATGGCTTGTGATTTTGTTGATGTGCTCTCTTTCTGTTTTTCAAATGTAGGCATCTAAAGTGATAAATTTTCCTCTCAGGACTGCTTTTGCAGTATCCCACAGGTTTTGGTAGCTTGTGTCTTCTTTGTCGTTATGCTTAAGGAAGTTAATGATTTCTTCTTTTATTTCTTCCTGCACCCAACTGTCATTCAACAGGTTATTTAATTTCCGTGCCTTTTTGTGGGGTTGAACTTTTTTGTTGGAGTTGAGTTCCACCTTTAGTGCCTTATGGTCTGAGAAGATACAAGGTAAAATTTCAATTCTTTTGATTCTGTTGAGGTTTGTTTTGTGTCCTTGGATATGATCATTTTTGGAGAATGTTCCATGGGTTGATGAGAAGAGTGTATCTTCTTTAGCTTTGGGATGAGGTGTTCTATATACATCTATCAAGTACAGTTGTTCTAGGGTTTCATTTAAGTCCCTTTTACCTTTATTTAGTTTCTGTTTAGAGGATCTGTCCAGCTCTGTAAAAGGAGTGTTAAAGTCCCGTGTTATCATGGTGTTATAGGACATAATATTGCTGAGACTAATTAAGGTCTGTTTCAAGAATCTGGGAGCATTGAAGTTGGGTGCATAACTATTTAGAATTGAAAGAGCTTCTCATTGTATTTTTCTCTTGACCAATTGAAGTGACCATCTTTGACTTTTTTGACATTAGTTACTTTAAATCCACATGTATCTGAAAATAAGGTTGCAACCCCTTTTTTCTTCTGCATACCATTTGCCTGAAACATTGTCTTCCAATCCTTAACTCTGAGTTTTAATTTGTCTTTTGAGGCTAGGTGAGTTTCCTGCAGACAGCAAATGGACAGCTTGTGTTTTTTTAATCCAATCCACCAATCTATGCCTCTTCAGTGGAGAATTTAAGCCATTAACATTTATTGAGATAATTGATAAGTGTAGTAGCATTATTTTCATCTTATTTTGTGAAAGTCCATTGCTTTGTTTTGTCTTTTGCATCATTGTGGAAGCTAGGTTCTGACTTTAATTTCTGGGTGCTTTCTTTGCTGGTGGTCCATTATGATGGTCAGTGTATAGAACGGGTTGAAGTATTTCCTGTAGAGCAGGTCTTGTTGTGGCAAATTTCCTCAGTGTTTGCATATCAGTAAATGATTTGATTTCTCCATCCATTTTAAAGCTTAGCTTGACAGGATATAGAATTCTGGGCTGGAAATTGTTCTGTTTAAATAGATTGAAGGTAGATGACCATTATCTTCTGGCTTGAAAATTTTCATTAGAGAAGTCTGCAGTCACCCGGATGGATTTGCCCCTTTAGGTCAATTGACACTTACTCTTGGCAGCTTGTAAAATCTTTTCTTTTGTCTCAACTTTGGACAGGTTCATCACAGTGTGTCTTAGAGAAGGCTCTATTTGAGTTGAGGCAACCTGGTGTCTAATATCCCTCTGAAAAGTGTTTGTCAGAATCTTTGGTGATATTTAGGAAATTTTCATTTATAGTAGTATCTAGTATGGCTTCCATTCCTCTGGGGGCATTCTTCTTTCCCTTCTGGGATACCTGTAACTCATATGTTTGAAGGCTTCATAAAGTCCCATAATTCTATCAGTAAATGTTCTGCTTTCTCTCTCTTCTTTTCTGCTTCTTTAACTATCTGAGTTATCTGGAGAGCTTTGTCCTCCACTTTGGAGATTCTTTCCTCTGCATGGTCTAATCTGTTGTTCATACTTTCTATTCCATCTTTAAGTTCCCTAATTGACTGCTTCAATTCCTTCAGTTCTGCTACGTATATCCTTTCTATATTCCTCTTATTGTTCATCTCTTTTTCTTTTCCTTCTTTTTTTTTTTTATTAAATCATAGCTGTGTACATAAATGCAGTCATGGGGTACAGTGTGCTGGTTTTATATACAATTTGAAATATTTTCACCTAACTAGTTAACATAGCCTTCAAGGCATTTTCTTAGTTATTGTGTTAAGACATTTATATTATACATTTAGAAAGATTCACATGTACCCTTGTTTTTTTTTTTTTTTTTTAGACAGAGCCTCAAGCTGTCCCCCTGGGTAGAGTGCTGTGGCATTACAGCTCACCTCCAACTCCTGGGCTCAAGCGAGTCTCCTGCCTCCGCCTCCCAAGTAGCTGGGACCACAGGTGCCTGCCACAACGCCTGGCTATTTTTTGGTTGCAGCCATCATTGTTGTTTGGCGGGTCTGAGCTGGGGATTCGAACCTGCCACCTTAGGTGTACGTGGCTGGCGCCTTAGCCGGTTGAGCTATAGGCGCCGAGCCCACATGTACCCTTGTAAGATAGACCATAGGTGTGATCCCATCGATCACCCTCCCTCCGTCCATCCTCCCCCCTCCCCACCCTTCCCTCTCCCTCTTCCCCATATTCTTGGGTTATAATTGGGCTATCACTTTCATATGAAAGCTATAAATTAGGTTCATAGTAGGGCTGAGTACATTGGATACTTTTTCTTCCATTCCTGAGATACTTTGCTAAGAAGAATATGTTCCAGCTCCATCCATGTAAGCATAAAGGGTGTAAAGTCTCCTTCTTTCATAATATTCCATGGCATACATATACCACAATTTATTGATCCATTCGTGGATCAATGGACACTTGGGCTTCTTCCATGATTTAGCAATTATGAATTGGGCTGCAATAAACATTCTGGTACAAATATCTTTGTTGTTTTGTTTTTTTTTTTCAAATATCTTTGTTGTAATGTGATTTTTGGTCTTTTGGATATATACCTACTAGAGGAATTATAGGATCAAATTGCAGGTCTATTTTTAGTTCTCTAAGTGTTCTCCAAACATCTTTCCAAATGTGATGTATTATTAGTTTGCATTCCCACCAGCAGTGTAGAAGTGTTCCCTTTTCTCCACATCCATGCCAGCATCCCTGGTTTTGGGATTTT